>JACXGI010017428.1:0-14537 GCA_016801175.1 Esox masquinongy
CCCTGTCTTCTCCCACCTCCCCTTCAGAGACCAGGTGAGATATGTAGTAGTATATCCTTTGAAGAACCTCCCTGTCTTCTCCCACCTCCCCTTCAGAGACCAGGTGAGATATGTAGTAGTATATCCTTTGAAGAACCTCCCTGTCTTCTCCTACCTCCCCTTCAGAGACCAGGTGAGATATGTAGTAGTATATCCTTTGTGGGCACCCATATGAGGAGGTCCTTGAGGAGGAAGCATGAAGCAAGCAGTGGTCCCTTCCCCTGACCTCTAACCTTTGACCTTCCCCATGTGATCCTACTAGAAGAGGAATGAAAAGAATTGTTCCCTCTGACCTCTAAACTTTGACCTGCCCTAGGTGATCCTATTAAAAGAGGCTTGAAAAGCATGGTCCCCTCTGACCTCTAACCTTTGACCTCCCCTAGGTGATTCTACTAGGACATGCATGAAGAGAACTGTTCCTTCTGACCTTTAACTTTTGACCTCCCCTAGGTGATCCTACTAGAATAGGCTTAGAGTGAGCTGTTCCCTCTGACCCCTACCCTTTGTCCTCCTCTAGGTGATCCTACTGGAAGAGCTTGGAGTGAACTCTTCCTCTGACCTCTAACCTTTGACCTCCCCCAGGTGATCCTACTAGAAGAGGCTTGGAGTGAGCTGTTCCCTCTCACCCCTAACCTTTGATCTCTCCTAGGTGATCCTACTAGAAGAGGCTTGGAGTGAGCTGTTCCTGCTGTGTGCCATCCAGTGGTCCCTCCCTCTGAACAGTTGTCCGCTGTTCTCCCAGCCCTGTCTGTCCACCCCTCATCAGGGCATGAAGACCATTACCCCCCCTGCAGCTTCAGGTCTCCAGGCCCTGGAGGAGGTCTTCAACAGGTTCAAAACCCTGTCTCTGGACCCCACTGAGTTTGCCTGTCTCAAGGCTGTCGTCCTCTTCAAACCAGGTCAACTGCACTACACATCCCACTTGAATACAACAGTTTGGGTTTCTGTTAAAGCCTGTCATGCCTCTGTCCCCCCATCTCAACATACTTGTGCCTTCTATGTTTTTACTACCTTGCCATCAAATGTTTGACTTCCTGACTGTGCCATCACGTTTGACTTCCTGACTTTGCCATCTCAGCTGGACTTCCTGACTTTGCCATCTCACGCTCTACTGACCAGTTTTGCCATCTCAAGCTTTGACTTCCTGACTTTGCTACATAAATGAAGACTATATAAACAGCAGGAGTATGTTCATCGGGAGAGAGACAGGTACAGAGAGGCTAAATACAGCTTTGGTAAGGCAGTGAAAGAAGCCAAGCGCCTGTATAGAAAGAAATTAAAACAACAATTCTCGACCAACGACTCTGCTTACGTTTGGAGAGGCCTCCAACAGATTATCAACTACAAGCCTAAATCACCTCACTCCATTAATGACCTGCAACTTGCCAATGACCTGAATGAATTCTACTGCAGATTTGAAAGACAAAAGGGCAGTCCTGACAACATACCATCTCCCTGTGTGTCCAGCCATCAACACCAACCCCCCACCATTGGAGCCCATTCACATTCACCCACTGCAATCATCCCCACCTCTGCCACTACAATGGAACTTTCAGTCCTGGAGGGGGACGTTAACAGACTATTCAAGAGACAGAATCCCTGAAAAGCAACAGGGCCTGACAGTGTCTCCCTATCCAACCTAAAGCACTGTGCAAATCAGCTTTCTGCTGTATTTACGAACATCGTCATCAACACCTCACTGGAGAAATGCTGCATCCCGAATTGTTTTAAGTCCTCCATCATCATAATCCCAGTACCCAAGAAGCCAAGGATCACAGGACTTAACGACTACAGACCCGTCACCCTGACCTCTGTGGTTATGAAGTCATTTGAGAACCTTGTGCTGTCCCACCTCAAGACCATCACCGACCCTCTACTAGACCCATTGCAGTTTGCCTACAGAACCAAGAGGTCTGTGGATGATGTGGTCAACATGGCTTTTCACTTCATCCTCCAGCATCTGGACTCCCCTGGAACCTACGCCAGAATCCTGTTTGTGGACTTCAGTTCAGCATTCAACACCATAATTCCTGCTTTGCTCCAAGACAAGCTCTCCCGACTGGGAGTGCCCGAGTCCACATGCAGGTGGATCACAGCCTTCCTGTCTAACAGGAGGCAACACGTGGGGCTGGGGAAGCACCTGTCTGACCCCCTGACCATCAGCACCAACTCCCCCCAAGGCTGTGTCCTGTCCCCTCTACTCTTCTCCCTGTACACCAACAGCTCTGCACCTCCAGTCACCACTCTGTCAAGCTCCTGAAGTTTGCGGATGACACCACCCTCATCTGACTTATTTCTGATGGAGACAAGTGTTTTTATGCTCAGTCCACTATTCCTATTTGTTTTTATTTCTTTTGTTTAAAATTGTTGCACCAACAGACCAGAACAAATTCCTAGTTTGTTGTGAAACTTACTTGGCAATAAAACTCTTTCTGATTCTGATTCTCTATGTACCAGAGACTCATGGTCTGAAGGACCCAGAGCAGGTAGAGAACCTTCAGGACCAGTCCCAGGTGATGCTGGGTCAACACATCCTCTCCCTTTACACCAGCCAGCCAACCAGGTGAAACAGTACACCCTCTCTATATACCAATCAGCCAGATGATACAGAACATCCACTCTATATATACCAATCAGCCAGATGATACAGAACATCCACTCTATATATACCAATCAGCCAGATGATACAGAACATCCTCTCTCTACATACCAAACAGCCAGATGATACAGAACATCCTCTCTATATACCAATCAGCCAGGTGATACAGTACATCCTCTATATATACCAATCAGCCAGATGATACAGAACATCCACTCTATATATACCAATCAGCCAGGTGATACAACACATCCTCTCTCTATATACCAATCAGCTGGGTGATACAACACATCCTCTCTATATATACCAATCAGCTGTGTGATACAATATATTTTCTCTCTAAACCAATCAGCTGTGTAATACAACTCATCCTCTCTCTAAACCAATCAGCCAGGTGATACAACACATCCTATCTCTGAACATATATGTGTCTATAACAAAAGAAACCCTGAACATCAAGACAAGACAGACCAACCGTTACATATGGCTATGAACCAAACAAAGATCAACAAGATACACTAGGAAAAGAGGAACTTAAATAGGGACAGTGATTAGGGAAACAGGTGAGGGCATTAATATGGAGTTGTCCTCCCTTTTGCAGCAATAACAGTCGCCGCCCTTCTGGGAAGGTTTTCCACAAAATTTTGGTGTCTCAGGGAATTTGTGCCCATTTAGCCAAAAGAGCATTTGTGAGGTCAAGCACTGATGTTGGACGAGAAGGCTTGGCTTACAATCACCGTTCCAATTCATCCCAAAGGTGTTCAGTGGGGTTGAGGTCATGGCTCTGTGCTGGCCAATCGAGTTCCTCAACACCAACCTTGTCGAACCATGTCTTTATGGACCCTGCATTGTGGACAGGGGCAAAGTCATGCTGAAACAGGAAAGGGCCTTCCCCAAACTGCTGCCACAAATTTGGAAGCACCCATATTTCTAAAATGCTTTTGTATTTTGTAGCATTAAGATGACCCTTCACTGGAACTAAGGGGTCAAGCCCAAACCCTGAAACACAGCCCCAGACCATTATCCCTCTTCCACCAAACTTTTAAGTAGGCACTATGCATTCTGGTGGGTAGCATTCTCTTGGCATCCATATATATGCATTAACTCTGTGTGGTGATGTATGTCTTATATCCTAAGTCTGTTATAAATATATATGTATGTATAACCCTGTGTGGTGATGTGTCTGGGCAGGTTTGGAAGGCTTCTGTTGCTGCTGCCATCGCTTCACCTCCTGTCCTCTGAGAGGGTTGAGCAGCTGTTCTTCCAGCAGACCATTGGCAACACTCCCATGGAGAAACTACTTTGTGACATGTTCAAAAACTAAACATACTGGATTCCTAAACATACACAATTTAATATACTAGAATACCTCTGACCAGGAACCATAACCATCAAACCATGCAAAGTAGTGCAGACTCATCAAAAATATCCAGACAGACTGATAGTAGAGACACACTGACATTAGAGAAAGAATGACACTAGAGACAGAATGACACTAAAGAAAGATTGACACATACGTCACACTCTTGGAATGCCATTCCCAAACAAGATAAGCATAAAGGACAGTACTCATAGGCAGAGTATCCAGCCCCCCTCACCCGACCCTCTGACTAGAATCACCCAATGTTTCCAGAAGTTGTCCTTGTCCCAAACGGGGATGCAATAAATCCCACCCCCCCTCTACCACTATGTTTTTAACCATTTTCAGACCTGCATGATATTCTGCAAATGTTATTGATGATTTTGCTGGACTACTCTCTGTTATATCTGATGATTATGACCTGTTTATTATAACAGGGGTATTAACATCCACATAAATAATAATACGGAAAATAATGCCAAATAACTTTTTGCACTGTTTGACACTTTGAAACTCACTCAACATGTGAAAGAGTGTACACACACTCAAGGCCACATTCTAGATCTGGTTATCTCTAAAGGTCTCGATATTTCCTCTGTCATGGTTAATAGCTCACTATCCATATGAGTTAGAGATCTACAAACAAGTGTGTTGTGTTCCTTTACCTCTCTTCTGAATGGTACACCTCTTCTTTTTTCCAAATTCATTATCTGTATTTAATTTTAAACTTACACGCATTATTATAACTCTATTACCTAATTCACATGAACTATTTTTAATAGCTTCAAATCCAGATGACATGGACATCTAAATCCACTTGCATTTTTTTCACTTACCTTCCTTGTCAACAGTACATGCCTTACGTTTTCCATTTTCAATCTCAATGATTTTACAGAAATGTATCTATCTTAACATCTATTTTTTAACAGCTCACTATCCATATGAGCTAGAGATCTACAAACAAGTGTGGTGTGTTCTTTTGCCTCTACTCTCAATGGTACAACTTTTAATTGTTATTCCAATATTCGTGCAATGTTTACATTTTTAATTTTGAACTGTGACCAATTTTACAATAACGCGCGGGCGCGTCAATGAAAAACATTTTTATTCACTGCTCCGTAACCGTAAAAGTTAGATGCTTAATTCTTCTTCCACGTTAATATGGTTATTTTTCTGCAAATAACAACGTCTCATTTGTGTACTTTCGTCAACCAGAAGCCCCACAATCGCGATCACAAAACCTCTATTTGAAGCGTCCAGGTCACACATTTTTATTTATTGCTCCAGAACTGTAGAAGTTAGAGGCTTCATTCTTCGTCCACGTTAATTGGGTTATTTTTCTGCAAATAACAACGTCTCATTTGTGTAATTCCGTCAACCAGAAGCCCCACAATCGCGATCACAAAACCTCTATTTGAGGCGTGGGTCCAGGTCACACATTTTTATTTATTGCCAGAACTGTAGAAGTTAGAGGCTTCATTTCTTTTCTACGGGAACAACGACATTCCGCTGCAAATAACAACGTCTCGTTTGTGTACTTCTGTAAACCAGAAGCCCCGCAATCGTGATCACAAATATTGATCACCTACAGTCCTTCAGGATTTCAGCAGCAGCCCTAACTAATTATACTTGATATTTTTCTGTTGTCTCTACAATAGAAGTCTACAATAAATAAACCAATCCAATGCGAAGTCTATCCAGGTCACCCCCCTCCCCAAAAGAGAGAGAAAGAGCGAGCGAGCGCGCCAGGGGGAGAGGCGCGTGTCGCAGTTACCATGCTCCCAATAAAGTCATTATGCACCTGGATTGCATTGAAGATGCATTCAGTTACTACAAGCAATTGTTTTGAGAAAAAAGAAATGGCCAAACGGCGAAAGAAGTGAAATAAATGATTATGGAGAGCGAGGATAGTGAAAATGGGTCTGAACATTCAGACGATGAAAAGTATCAGGACGGAATCGACCTATTTGTAATATAGGGTAAGTGTAGCCTAAATGCTATTCTATGATAATGTTTATTATTATTTTGCATTGTTTTAGTGGAATTACTAGGTATATATATGATAACGGTACGGTAGCCAGTGGTCAAATGTGCGCCTATGCTGTGTTGTGTAGAGTGTCACTGTGAATATAACCATCCAAAGGAAGACTGGACACATCCCTGTTCTAATCTCCACCTCTTCCAGATATGGCACATATAGGGAATTCCAAAGGAAAAAAAGGCACCCCCTATTCAAGACACCCCCTAAAAAAAATCCTCAGAGTTCAAAAAAGAAGAGACTGCCATCTAGTGGTGGCTTTTGGAAGTACAATATGACAGAATAAGTTCAATGACGCCATATGGGCATTTTCAATGATTTTCAGAATGTTTGAGAAAAAAATTGATATGGACAAGAGTAAAAAAAATGCCAGGTTCATTTTACTATTTTATAAATTCAAAACCATTCAACTTGTACTTATTCTGAACCCCTGGGTGTATCCAAATGTAATGTAAAACAGGCTACCTATTACATTTTACTATTTTATTTCAATTTATAACCAAAATATGTGCACTTGTGTTTTTACATTTTTCTGACTATTTCACATTATTACTCATGTAAGTGTCTCAAAAAATAGTTTTCAATACATCCTCCATGTAGCTGAGGGTCTGCAGAATCCCAGAATATAAAGCACTTCCTTCTACTATAAAGGATGACCATTTTAAAAGCCAAAATGACAAGGTAGTGACAGGCGGACTTTAAAACCCTAGACCTTAGAGGGATAAGTGATTGACTTATCTGTAATGTTGTACTTAATGAATATGTTTGGTCTTGTTCTATTTCACATCAAAAAATAAAGATTTTGATGATGAGTGGAGCATGTGACAGGTCCTGGCTGGGGGCCTCTAGGCATCTCTATGCGCCTGGGGACCACAGTCAGAGTCGGACTGCAGAGGTGCCTCTAGGCACCCGCATTGACTCTCATTGGGGACACTAAAGTTAGCCTTTTTGCTCTTCCTGTTGTGGATCATTGTTTGTGCCAGTTGTGTTGTGCATTAGTTTGTGGTTTGCCTCTCCTTTTGTTGTTTTGTTGTTACAATTAAAAGGATGTTACCCTGCTATACCTCTGCTCCTCATGTCCTGCCTTCCTTCAACTGTGACAGCATACTACCATTCCCAATTTAAAACATTTTTAAATGTTAATGTGCAGGCGACATAACAAGAGAATCCACCAAAGGTAGCTGTAGTGTCAATATTGATTGAACAGAAAAGCAATTGGAGAATTAGGTATGTATACCTACTGCAGTCAAAATAACTTGGAATTAGCTGCTTCAGGCGGCTAGCTACACTTCCAAGCAGCACTGAACACACTCACATTAAACAACCTGTTTTAGAAGTAATTATGCGGGTGGTAACAGGCACATTGTGGTAGACAGAGAAAACAACTATATTACAGAAACACCACAGACAAGTCTGAACTGTCCAGTCTGAACAGCCATTCAGTGGTCCTGGTTGTCTGGGCAGAATAAGAACAGAAAAAATCATGAGCAAAATTGAAAAACAGAGGCAATAGACTTTCTTCTACTACAATCTATTTCCTCTTTTGTTCACTCATCTTCTCTTTCTTTCTTCATTTTCTTCTCTTTACCTTTCCATCTCATCTTTTACCTTTACACTCTCCTCGCTTCACTCTTTTTACTCCCTTCATTTTTCCTTCTCACTCTCTTCTTCCTCTCCAATCTTTAATAATAAATAGTACACTATAAGATAAAACACTTTGGTTAACAGATTCCCATTGCTTGCCTCATTTTTGTATTTTATCTCAAAAACACTTTTTGTAATAATAAATTGGCAGCTCTGTAATCATATCTTTACCTTTCCTCCTCAATCTCCTTCAATCTTCTAACAGAAAATATTATGCTCATGTTATCCATGAAGATTTCTAAATATATTTTCACAATACTTATTATGTCAAATCATTAAAATTGTAATCTACAAATAAATATTCTCATAATTAATTGTGCATTCATTTAATATGATCATATTTTCAAAATAGCCCGTCCACTGCATGTGTAATATGTGAACGTATTTTAACCTATACAGTAGCTAGCTAATCTCTGCATAGCTAACATTAGCTAGAATTAAAAACAGGGACATTTCCGGGGACAACTCCAGCCGGGGACATGCCACCAAAAATGGGGACTGTCCCCGGAAAATGGGGACGTCTGATCACCCTAACATAAACCAAATTTACCCCTTAAATAGTTGATGACGGGCAGACCAGACACATGCAGTTTATGACTAGTGAACTCAACAACAACCACAATAATGTCTGCAGTCTGGAATTACTTCACTCTTGAAACAGACACAAGTAAAATGGTAGTTGCAAACTTTTCAAAGCAAGTGTTTCAAGTGGTGACAGTAGAGAAGCTTAAGCTACCTTGTTAACCAAAGCTAACAAACTCCAGCTAACTGTCCTGAGCTAACGCCAGCAAGCTAAGTTAGCTAGTGCTAGCTAACTAACGGCAGGCTAATTGAGAATGTATCACCTTTACTTTGCGATTTTTCATCTCCAAATCCATTTAGATTCATAGTTAAATAGCCTACCTGTTTGGTGCTCTATAGCGTTTTCTTATAGTTCTAATCTTAAATTAATTAGCCAGCAAAGCTATCTCCTGCTGAAGTGCCTAAAGTTAATCTAGTGCAATTTTTTGTAAAGTTGTGATTGGAGGACAACTAGCTAAACACGCCAATTTACATGGCATTTTATGATTTTAACCAACTATTGATAGGATGTGTTTGTTTTAATTTTTCTCTGCAGTGATTTGTCCAACATGTATTGCCTTTCAAATTCGACACTGCCATAGAATTTCCATGTTGATGTGTATCTGAACATATTTTCATCAGATTTTGATCTTGTTAAAATGGTTTATAATACACAATTTTAAATATTGTGAACGGTCTTAATATAAAGTTGTATGACATACAATTCAGTTGTGTACAAGAATCATGTCAATCATAAACCATGCCAATACAATGAAAATTGATCTGATCAGATCTGTACTCGTATCGGCAGATACTCAAAGTTCCGTACATGGAAATGGTACTGAGAATGAAAAAGTGGTAATGTTGCATCCCTATTAGGTAGTATTTAAGGATCTGCCATAGATACATAGATCAGGAATGACTGTTAAATATTCTTCAGCTTTGAGTCAACAGCTTAAAATATTTTAATGATTGTTGCTGTCTACTATTAAAGCTTTACTTCTAGTTTACATTATAAGACAAACCGTCTATTTTAAGCTTGGTGTCTTTATTTACAGAAAAAAGCAGATGACGACAGTATCCATACAAAGAAAATCAATCAAACATGTACAGAAAAATACTTTATATTAGTAGTATGATAACTAGAATAACTATTATTACAACAAGTACTTGAACTAGAACACTTTCATTTGACTTCATGTTGACTTTCAGCAACACATTTCACCAAATTCAATATAAAAAAGTTACAGTATAACAGGTTACATGAAAAAAGTTAGACCGTATAAAGGTTACATCAGAAAGTACAACATGAGTATATACAAAGACTATAAATTATATGCATAATAATAAAAATATCTTGATTTTCTCAATTACATGGACTAAACAGGGAACATTCAGCTTAAATAATGTGCATTCTGGCTGCAGAAAGCTCCTTCATGCAAAGTCTTTGTATAGTCTTTCTGTTCTAGTGCCATTTTAGAACATAATCATTATAAGGCAGACATTTAGAAGCATATATACAATTTGATTTACTGTGTCAATATTCTGATTTAATTTTAGAAATATCGTCTGGAGTCTCATTGTGGTGAAGCTGGCATTAATAAAGTGTCTCTTTTATCTGGTAATTAACTGTTCTAGTAGTTTATAGTCGTATAATACAGTGTGTATCTTTTATCTGGTGATTAACTGTTTTAGTAGTTAATAGTTGTGTAATACAGTGGGTATCATTTGTCTAGTAATTAAGTGTTCTAGTAGTTTTCAATCCTCCTCTAACATACATCAGGTCTGACAGTGAATGTTTCCTTACTGGTTTTACCTTAAAGTCCCCTTCTTCTTCACTCTCTCTTCATCACTCGCTTCTTTCTCTTCTTCATCTACCTCTTCTCTCTCCTCTTCCACTCTACTGCTCCTCTGTCTCTGTGTCTGGGCTGAGTCCTCCTGATTTTCAGGGAAGCCTGGTTTCTTCTCCTGGTCTTCAGGTTCACAGTGATCAGAACACAGACCATCCCCAGCAGAGCACAGACCATCAGTGAAGAGTAAACTCTGTAGAACGTGGAGTTAATGCCAAAGGGGTCCCACTCCAGTAAGAGGGTCTTAGCTACTGAGAAAGATAACCTACTATAGAGGATAATACACCAATACTCCCCAGCGTCCATCAGGGAGACATTAGAGAGGACCACAAAGGAGTCAGCATCAGTAGCATTCATTCGGCCAGCCAAGTCTTGGGGTAGGTTTATGTAATTAAATTTTGTGTCCAGAAAGACATTGTCACATTCAGCAGTCCGTCTGTACCACACCACCCTGTCAGGCTTAGTAAGATTAGAGTTACATGTGAGAACAACGTCCTCACCCTCTGAGAAGAAGACGGAGAGAGACTCAGACTCAGGCTCAGGGAACACCAGGAGATCATAGACCTTAATGTATTTAATTATTTCTCTCCTGCAGGTATATTCACCTGAGTGGTTGAGCATCAGTGATGGGATGACCAGGGAGTAGTTTCCTGACCTTCCATCTGTCATGTACATCTGTTTCTCTTTGAGAGGATCGGAATCCCATCTGATGGTTCCTTTGCGTTTTCTTTCCCACCAGGTCTTTTTCCCATCAGGGTCATCAGGGTTAAAACAGGGCAGTACAGCCTCCTCTCCCACTGAACCAACTAAATAGTGACTCTTAGGATACAATCTAATATACTGGTAGGAAACACAAAGCTGTCCCTTCATGACCACACATGTGTACATTTCGAAAGTGTATTCCATAGTGGCACTGAGGTGGAGAGAGGAGGTCATCTCAGCTGACCAATTAGTTAAATAAGTGAACCTGCTGTTTGTCCTGTGCCATTGTCCCCAATACCATCGTACTGTCATGTTGTCACCATCTCTGGTCCCGTCACACTGCAACTCTACTGTCTCTCCTGGATTAACTTCCACAGTCTTAATTCCATTGTCACGACTGCAGACTAACAGGTCAGTGGTCTTATGGTTTGACACCCTGTCATCTCTCCAACACTCCCACCTGTACCGTCCAGAGTCTGACTGAATCAGATTGCGTTGAGTAAGCCACGTCAGTCCCAGTTGAAATCTGAACTCTTCCACCAGGGTGGATTTCTCAGGTGAAGCGTTAGAAGTGTTGAACAGCAGCAGGTTCTCTTCTGCAGAAGATTTGGACAACAAACAGTAGTCATTATCATTAAGAGAGTGATATAAACTTGTCCCTTCTTTCATGAGGTCCGGTTCTGTAAGGAAGGTTCTGATCAGAACAGCCAGTAGAAGGCTGAGCTTTATGACCCAACTCATTCTACTCCCAGATGTCTGTCTGTCAACAATCTGATGTCTCTCTTTCTGTCCTAACACATCCAACCCAGTGGATCTTATATGACTGAAGTCTGTTATCCTTTAATGTTGGTGATGTAGTTGACCATATCTATTCATCTGAGTGACTGGAGGACTGACGTGTCAGAGTTGGAAGACGTGTTAAACGACATGAGAACATGATGTTAATATTGATGTGGTAAAATACCACACATGAGAACATGATGCAAACGATGATGTGATAAAATACCACACACGAGAACATGATGCTACAGATACTGATAGAAAGAGGAAATATTATTTTCGACTACGGTCTGAAGATTCTGCATCATTTTATTCTAATAATGTTGCTTTGTAGAAATGTTGTGTTCATATTCTGCGAAGAGTTGGCAGATGTGTTAAAATATCACACATGAGAACATGATGTAAAAGATAATGGGATGAACATGGTGTGTTTTTTATTTGTTTTTGGACATAATAGGGTCTTAATGTTCAGTATTTTTTTGTCTGAATCTTGTTCTGGTGAAATGTCTGGCCCAGGGGTGTGATAGTGAATGTAAAGGCTTGGATTCTATTCACGCTTGCTGTCTTACCAGGTGGGCTCTCATCTCCACTGGGATGCCCTCCCTCCAATGCCATTCGGGGGCAGAGTCACTGACTTGCTGTTGTCTCTCCGTTGCGCCCCTCAAGCAATTGGGGTGAACTCTGCTGGCAAAACTCGGCCCTCATTTGTGGTTGCGTGGTTGCGGATGGTTGGTGTCCCTTTGGTTGATACTTGTGGCTGGATTAACTTCCTGCCTGTTGTCCAGTGTCACTGGACCCCCCTGTCTCAGGCCCAAGGCTTTACGCCGCTATATTATTGTGCTGAGGGAGTAGGGTCAATTTTCCTTCTCCACTGTAAATCCTTGTTAATCTAAGTAATGCACTCTCTAAATTTTCTTTGTCTTCTACTTCATTTAAACTTAGGAGGACATGAGGTCTTGGCCCACACCTCTGGAGTACCAGGCTCGAGAGACTCATTGCTGTCCCTGTCCAAAGTCCTCCTGGTTGTGTTGCAGATCAAGACGATACCTGACGATTTCCAGCTGCCGTTTCGCTGACCATTCCTGTTATGGAATTTTACTGATGTATTAATGAATTCTGCAGTGTATATTTAAAGTTAAGAATTGAGCTGATTGGAAAGTACAGAGTCTGTATAGACAAGAAGAGGAATGCCAAACGTGCTGAAAGTGTTGTAAGAGGGGAGAAGGGATCTGGTCTTTATTTATTAGTTCATGGTATACTTCTCTAAAAGTCATCAGCAGGTCATTGGGCCCCCTATTGAGCTAATAAAGCCGTCAGTGCATCTGTTCTTTGTTCTGAAGGTATGTGGCCCTTCTGAATTGAAAAGGTTGCCAACAGTATTTGGGTTAGGGTTAGGGTTAACCCTAACCCTTATGCCGCGTTTCCACTGGTGCCAAACACTGGTGTTTTACCCTAATGTCCAGATTTATTTCTGTTTCCACTGACACGGGCCAGTCACCACTAGGCCATAACCGAGTAGTCCGGTTCTCACTTGGTGCCAAGTCCCGGACTTTAGGACTTAGGGGGGGGGTTAGGACTTAGGGCGGGGTTTACGGATTGACGCGTTACGTGGTGTAAAAACGTCGCATGTTGTTCTATTCGAATGGCGATGTGTATCGTTTGCTATAGGCTTCTCGCAATGGTTTTCATCCAATCTAACAAACAGATCCCTGATAAAATAAATAAAATGAGGCAACAGTACAGGGAAGCAAAAACTCAGAACGGAAAGTGTTGGAACGACTGAATGTAGTCTCCTGGGGGAAGGAGGGGCAGCCTGCCCTTTAGGTAAAACCTAGGAATGGATAGAACAATGGGGAACATGTATTGTTGACAGTATCTCACCATCTCTCACTGTATAAGTGTTCTGTGATGCAGCTGATGGGAACATTGATGAATACACAGACTCGGTCTCAGTATGTACAGTTGTGCTCAAAAGTTTGCATACCATTGGAGTAATTGGTAATATATGTACCATTTGTAAAGGAAACATGAGTGAGCAGGCAAAACACATCTTTTATTTCTTATGGAATTCACATTCAACTGTAAGTCATAACAGAATGGCACAATTATAAAACAAAACATGGCAACAAAAAAAAAATTAACTGACCCCTGTTCAAAAGTCTGCATACCCTTAGTTCTTAAAATGCGTATTGCCCCCTTTAGCATCAATGACAGCATGCAGTCTTTTGTAATAGTTGTCTTTGAGGGCTCAAATTCTTGCAGGTGGTATAGCTGCCCATTCATCTTGGCAAAATGCCTCCAGGTCATGCAAATCTTTGGTTGTCTTGCATAAACCACACGTTTGAGATCTCCCCAGAGTGGCTCGATGATATTAAGGTCAGGAGACTGTGATGGCCACTCCAGAACCTTCACCTTTTTCTGCTGTAACCACTGGAGGGTCAACCTGGCCTCGTGCTTAGGGTCATTGTCGTGCTGGAAAGTCCAAGAGTGTCCCATGCGCAGCTTTCATGCAGAAGAATGCAAATTGAAGAATGCAAGTATTTTCTGATAACAGAAGATAACATGCTGCATTCCTCTTGCCATCAATTTTCACAAGATTCCCCATGCCTTTAGAGCTCACACACCCCCAAAACATCAGTGCGCCACCACCATGCTTCACAGTGGGGATGGTATTTTGTTCACTATAGGCCTTGCTGACCCCTCTCCAAACATAGCGCTTATGATTGTGACCATAAAGCTCTATTTTTGGTCTCATCACTCCAAAGTGGGTGCAGTAGAAAAACAATAGGGTACAGTACAAAAACAGTAGGGTGCAGTACAGAAACAGGAGGGTGCAGTAGAAAAACAGTAGGGTACAGTACAAAAACAGTAGGGTGCAGTACAAAAACAGTAGGGTGCAGTACAGAAACAGTAGGGTGCAGTAGAAAAACAGTAGGGTACAGTACAGAAACAGTAGGGTGCAGT
>JACXGI010017429.1:0-14577 GCA_016801175.1 Esox masquinongy
CCCTCTCTCTTCCTCCTAACCCTTACCCTCTCTCTTCCTCCTAACCCTTACCCTCTCTCTTCCTCCTAACCCTTACCCTCTCTCTTCCTCCTAACTCTCTCACACCCTCTATAAGTCCACTTATATTTTCTTTATTTCACTTTCAATCAAGCTTTCGGTCGCCATCTCCAGCCAGCTCTTAGTAGTCCCATTAAAGGCTAACTTCCCCTCTCTCAGTCCCCCTGTTCTCCAGCCCAGGCCTGGCTTCCCACCACCTTCTGTCACCTCTGCCTCCACCCTAAACCTCTGTCCTCTGACAATTCACTCCACCTCCCTGAATCTTCACATCTTCCTCTCCCGTTGCTCTCTGACATACTGAATACTACGCTAACCCCTGCCCCTGTCTACACAGATCTTGCCCTCTTTTCTTTCCATCTGTCACTCCCTCTCTCTCTCCCTTGTATTTTCCTGTCTCCCTTGTTGTTCTTCCTCTGTCTCTCCTTGTCCGTGCCCACGGTCCCTCCCTCCCGTTCCAGACGGTTTACCTTGAAGGAGATTTCGGTTGTCATGGTGAATCCGTGTGTGATGACAGGTTCTTCTTCAGTGGTGCGTCCCTTCCAGCAGTCCAGCTCAATACAACGACATCCTGAG
The DNA here is from genome assembly GCA_016801175.1 of Esox masquinongy. Lineage (NCBI taxonomy): Eukaryota > Metazoa > Chordata > Actinopteri > Esociformes > Esocidae > Esox > Esox masquinongy. The sequence continues at coordinate 631 of JACXGI010017429.1, forward strand.
AGTAGGACCTGGCGGTACATCTCAACCGACGAGTTACCTGCCAGCTGGCCGGCTACACACACACACACACACACACACACACACACAACTGATTATTCTTTCAAAGACAGGTGATGACCATGCATCAACATATGACATCCCAAACATATCAACGCTCATCAAAATTTAGAACGGGGAAAGGGAGACGAGCGACGCTCCTTTCCCCACTGCAGAGCAGCGCCACTGCTGATCGCATCACACTTTTCCCCATTAACAAAGCAATTATCTTGACATTAGCGTTGTGTTACCGGAGCGCAGAGACAACACATTAACATTTAAGTCATTTAGCAGATTCTCTCATCCAGAGTGACTGGAAGTGAACAAGTTCTTTCGCACTGGGCCCCCGTGGGAATTTAACCCACAACCCTGTCACGCTCTACCGACCGAACCAAATCTGCGCCTGTGCATTTATCTGGGGGGGTGGGGGTGGGGGGGTTCTTCTGTGTTGTGCATGTAAGCTCCTCTATAAATGTAATTTATTCTCTTCCTAAGCACCATGAAGGGACACAAAGAAACAGGGAGAAACGACTTCCTGGGGATTACAGTATTTTAAGATGCCTCTAACTCTATTAGATAAAAGTTAACTTCTAATTGAGTATCTGCCTTCAGCATGGCATAAAACACATACGTACTTCCGATAGGAAGGTGATTACAGGTGGATCGATGCCCTGGCAAGAAAGTAATCAGTAATGATTTATTATCCTTCTCCCTCAGTAAGAACACAAGCAGACACACATGTAAAATGTTTATTATAAGACCTTATCTGGAACTTTCCTCATCATGACTCAGTCCACAAAAGCCTTACGCAGGATGACAAAGCATCAACAGGAGAATGAGCATGAACATAAGGAAGACGTCGCTTGATGAGAGAGATAAGGTCACTTTGTGCACCCTTCTCATTTCATTTTTTTCCTTTTCCTGACTTTGACATTAGCCTTTTAAAGAAATGACATTTTCCCCTTTGCATGAGAAATGTTATTCACATTAGAGATGTTCACGCACACTCCCATTCCACAGAATACATTTGAATGTATGAATAATAATATCTACTAGAATGGCCTTCGTAGTTTTTGACTTCTTATTGCTGCCACAGGCTAGTCAGTCTGTAGAAAGTGTGACCTCAGAAATCTGAATGTGTCACACAGTTTGCAGATTGGTCAAGCCACAAAGGCACACAGAAACCCGCCCGCCCCCGATTCCCATTGGTTGACGTCAGATGACAGACGTTTCAAAACCCTCTTACCTGTAAGGTATGTATTGTGGGAGGAGTTAATGAAGTAATGGGACAGAGGCAGGGTCATGTCCTCACTCTGGTCCAGCTTCTCTGGAGGGACGATGCTGTTCTCTTCACTGCTCAGATACCTGGCAAAGCCCTCCACCGAGATCTGACCTGCGGGAACAAACACACACTGGTTTTAGAGGATGGCGGCTCGGGCTGTAGCAGAAATAGAACTGGAAGACGAGCTCTCAAACTCAGGGCGGAAATGTGTTACCATATTGTTAAGGTGCTTCATGGTTTGCCATGTGGGCTAGGTAGTGGGTGGAAGATAAAACCCTGCAGCTGAAACTGTTGGGTCTTTAAACCCCAGAAAAGCTGCCAACTGAAACAGTCAGTCTGATTGATCTCCGTTGGAAGATGGAGGCACACTGACATTATACGCCATCGACACAATCCCTCAGACAGGGTGTGCATGCGTAGGAGTGTGTTAATATATCAGCGTGTGTGTGTGTCTGTGTGGTTTTGTCAATCAATCCATGTCAACATTAGGTGTGTGTGTGTGTGTGTGTGTGTGTGTGTGTGTGTGTGTGTGTGAATGCGAGGGCAACAGAGATCAAAGTCAGGGACAAAGGCTGTGTTAAACCTTGACCAAGAAATGTAAACCTATTGTTCAGACACTGAGTCACCCTACAAGCTATGCACTGGTGCTCTTAAAGAGTAGTGGGTATTATTTTTTATTTATATTTTATTTATTTTTAATTTGCATGCTTTAAACGTAACAACTGTTTGATCAACAATAAAAGCCAGAGGCAAAGTCGTGGTATCGTGGTAATGAACTAATGCCATTTGTTTTTGGTCTTAAAATCTCTCCTAACAGAACAGATATTCAAAATGTATAAATGGTCAGTCGCATTAAGCTGAATGTAACTGAATAAAAACTGCACTGGAAGCATCAAACACTACTGTACCGCTAACTGACATGCTCCCTTTAAATCCAACACATCACACACACACACACACACACACACACTAAACAAACATCCTTTGATCAATGAACTCCATAGCGGAGGAGCCAGGGAAATACAAGCAGTCAATTAGCCTTTCTCAAACGCGCAGACACACGAAAGCCCTGCATGTGTGTATCTCTCTCTCACACACACACACACACACACACACACACACACACACACACACACACACACTCACACTCACACTCACACTCACACTCACACTCACACACACACACACACACACACACGCACATGCACAAACAGACGTATGCGCGTGCACGTCCGTGCCCCAAACAACATCTGTTGTAAAATTGCAACACAAACGTATACGACTAAACACATACAGCCCCCTCCTCCAAACCCACTTCCCCCGCCTGAACAGCAACAGACTGTACACAAAGCCAAACATCCTCGGGGCGTTGCAACTCGCAAGCCGGCTAACTTGGTAACACGCTCGAATTCTAACTGAAACAACTCCCCATGCCTTCTCCGTTATGCTAATTAATGCAGCTCTGCCCTCCGTAGACTCCGTGGCTAATTAACAGCCCTCTCCCTGTGACATTGGCGCTAGCCTCAAAACCCGGGGAGACCGAAAAGGACACCTGTAAACCTCCCGCCGTCCTCCCCTCCGCAGGGACACCGGAGACGGGGCGCAGTTCCCAGACCTGTCCCTCTGAGGAGTCCGCCGGCCATTTGAGATTGTATCCGTGGGGGGGCAAACTGATCCTAGATCTGTGCCTGACGGGTGTCGGCTCCGAACTGTTGACGTGCTACCCGGACGTCCGTCTGGAACAGGTTAGCCCCGTTGCGCGTTAATGAGAGAGTGAAAAAAAAACCCCATGCAATCTCCACCTGTGTCAGAGGAAAAAAAAACCCATGCAATCTCCACCTGTGTCAGAGGAACACATGAACGCTGCGGTCCAACAAAAACCTGAAACCTGGTTCACACCTACATACCTCAGTGGACTCGACTCGCTGATGGGCGCCTCCACTTGGGGGTAGTGATTTAGCGGTCTTGATTAATGATTTGAAACGTTGTCGGGCCTTCCAGTGGAGAACGATACATTTAGGGGGTAACTGACTTAAGGCAGCTTAATTAGGAGCCCTCTGAGGTCACTCAGATACTGTCAGGAGGGAGAGAACACGTAGAGAAAGAGCCAGAGGTCGGGGACAGGGATAGAGAGAATTTGAGCAAGGGAGAGGACGAGAGAGAGGAGACAGGGAGAGAACATGAGAGAAAAGGAATCTGTTTTTCCACTCCGCTTCCTGAATAATACAGAACCCCTGGAGGACTGGACCTCAGGCTCTGTTCGTTCGCCTGTCCTACTCATGGACCTGGTCGGAGAAAGTCTGTGTGTGTGTGTGTGTGTGAGAGAGGTAGTGAAAGAGAGAGAGTGCGTTTGTGCGTGAGCGCGCACAACTCGTAGCTGTGCTAAGAGCAGATGGCAGTGTTTCCTTTGCCCTCAGGCTGAATAAATACTGCAGAAGGAAATCTGTTGTTCGGAGTGTGAAGGACAGAGAGGAGCGTGTGTGTGTGTGTGTGTGTGTGTGTGTGTGTGTGTGTGTGTATGTGTGGTCGTTTGTGTGTGTGTGTGTGTGTATGGTACGGAAGGTCGTGTCGCAAGGATGTACGGCGAACAAAGCCAAACAGATGATGTTGTTGTACTTATAGTTTGCTCTGTTAGGTCAGGCTGTAAGCAGGAAACACATCAGAAATTGTTCTTGAAAATGTCACCCAAGCGATATACGATTAACATGTCATCCGTGTGCTTGTTACGTTACACCGCAAGTTAGAAAAAAACAAAAAAACGCAGCGCCTGTGTTGCCAAACAACCCAAAACACACACTTCCTGGAGACACTACTTCCTGATCACAAAAAAAATCACAGGGGCATTTCGTGTCACGGAACGGCAGCGCTAAACAGCTTTACAACCAGGAAACAGTACGTCTAAACACACTATGTTTCTCCCGTCCTGCCTTGCCTCCCCAACCACATCCCATTTTTTTTGATTTAGCGCCCTACTTTTGACCCGGGCCCTGTGGTGTAGTGGACTTCTTAGGGAATAGAATGAGATTTATGTGTAAAGCAGCCGTCAGTCCTCCCTGCCCGAGGAGACTCGTTGCGTTGAGCTGAACCAGCAGGATGACGTGTGTGTGTGTCGTAGAGGGCTCTGGCCTACTGTGGTGTTTCACAACTTGGAGAGGATCGCATAAACACGACCGGGAAAATGAACAAAGGTCGATCCCAGCTAACCCCCTGACATCTCCGCAACCACAGGCTGTGATCGGCCGTAGAGCTCTGTAAAAACAAAACAACGCTATTTTCAAGTTTCATAGGGTGTGAGAATGTACCATTCGTAGAGCAGTTTGATAGTTTCCCTAAATGAGGGGGAAAGCGTTGAATGCCCACTACAGATCAACTGCGAGATTATATGTTTATCCAGATTTCCAAAACAGTAGGCTGGCGTGTTGCTAAGGTGTTACGGGCAGGGATGGGCAGAAAACGTTCTCCAAAGTGTGGTGTGTTCCAACACAGTGCTAGGGAAGACACTGGCTTAGAACACCAGAACAATAATTCTGCACCAGCACCTAAACCTCAAGCCAGGTAGAGGTGTGAATGAGGCCATGCTAATGACGCCTCAACATAACGTCACCCACAGAAGTTTACCCCCGTGGTGAAAATTACAGAATCACTTTTCAAAGTGATTTGAAATGTCTTACTTTGAAGCAAAGTTAATATATCTTTTTAGAAACCGGTTGTGACTTTGTTATAGACAGAGAATTTGTGTGTTTGTTCCCACACGCGTTTGTGCGTCAAAACAGTCTGAGCATGAATGGTACAGACAGGGGGTCCTCCCCTAAGTCATCTAACAGTAATCACTGCTGTTGTCCAGCCGCGTAGTTTATAAAGTACTCCTCAGACAAGACTACACATCACACACACATAGACACACACACTGCTGGACAGCAAAATAATAAAAGAAGTGAATGACAGAGGAGCAAATAATTACGTGAAAATAACTTTTTAGTATGTATGTGTGATGTACTCAAGACCAATATAATTTTATTTTACAGTGTGTGTGTGTGTAGATGTGTGTGTGTGTTGACCTATAAAATTCCATTCTCAGGCACCCTACTGGGTCTCCTCTTTTTGGCCCCTTGGAACCGACGTGGCTGAGAGGTTTCTATGGTAACTCCCCTGGCAAACTCATTGCCGCTCAGAGAGAGAGTGTGTGTGTGTGTGTGTGTGTGTGTGTGTGTGTGTTTGATTGTGGCTAATACAGACCTTTCTGAGCCAGCAGTTGGTTGGGTTCGTACTTGTCCACCAGGCTCTGCACCTGTTCAGGTTTCAGAGGTGGGTAGAGGATCTCGTTAAGACGAGGGTCTCTCTGTCGGACGTTTATAAACTCTGTCAGCTGCTCCACTGTCAGGTAAGGTTTGCTTTTGGCTCCACTACACACAGCAAAGAAGTGAGAGAGAGGAGAGGAAGTAGGTGAGAGAGGGAAGAGGGGGCGGTTGATGAAATGGGAGGAAAGGACAAGAAGGGGGAGAAGCAGGGAGCAATATCAGGGAAGATAAGTGTATAGAAATAGAAAGAGGGAGATAAAGTGTAGGAAAAGGAAGAGGGGAGAGAAAGGAGGAGGGAAAGAGAGGGGCAGAGAAGAAGACAGGTGGAGAGAGGAGCGGAAGAAAGGAAGGGTGAAAGATGGTGTAAGAGGAACAAAAAGAGAGGGAGACAGAAGAGAGTTTTAGTTTATTGGCACCCCATTAGCTATAGCACATGCAGCAGCTAGACCTCCTGGGTTCCACATCAAACATGAAATACATCACTGAGTACAGAACAGTTGGAGACCAGACAACATACTATTCATTGCTGTGTATTACAATGAAATCCAAGAGAAGAATATATATTTTTTCTTTTCTTTTTTTTTTTACGTCATAACTTTTCAAAATGTCACGACATCCGATTCACATTTGAGGCCCTGTCTCATCGCCGTATCACCCAGCGGACACCGGACATTCACTGTCAAGATACGCGTCTTTCAGAGCACATCAAGCTCCTCGACCAACCAGTCCAAACAGTAATGCTTGCACACCGGACGGAATGCATTCCGCAGTCTTTTACTTTGATTGAGGTCACAGGTGTCCAGACTGTCGCAAGGACTCACTAGAGTACGACAAGACAAGGCGACCATCATTGATTACTTCACCGCCATGAACTTCAACGGTGCTGGATGTTTGCTGGAACCCTAGGCTATATCGTGAGCAAGGTCTTGAATCCTGGTCTCGCAATGACGCAGCTAACCATGAGGCAGTGACTTGACTGCTGAGCAGTTTAGGGACCCCTATATTAACACAACATTCTTTTTTGCGCAACTGAGGACAAAGCGTCCTGCTCTAGTCTATCTAGACAGCAATCAAAATGGCTGAACTTTATGTTACAAAATACTTTTTTTTTATATCAGAAAATACTCTGCCTTTTCATAATGTTGTCAATATGATTTGTCCACAACTGATGAGGCAATTTGCAATTTTAACAGGGAGTTAAGCTTTTTCAACTTGAATAATGGTTCCCACCCTTAATTCACATCTGCACACAGGTTTTACTTCTTGTTGTCCTATATGCATTTAGGACCAGTTTGTTGTTAATCATTTAGGCTGTCCCTGACCGTAAGTCTTTGTTTAGAGTCTCCGTGACCTCACTGGCTGCGGTGGCAGACATATGTAATGTTGAATCATCAGCATACATTGTCAACTCAGCTTCTTTTAAGACAAGTGGCAAATCATTTGTGAGAATGACAAGAAGACTAACAACCCAAGGCAACCTCCGAAAGGGACACAGCTATCTACATACCTGGTTGCTAGAAAAGCTCCAATTGAAGAACACTTGCTGGTTTCTATTTGATAGGTAGCCTCCAACCATGTGAAACTAATTACGATCAACTAATTTAAAGGCTGCACTAAAATCTAACCCTACAGCTCCAATTATCTTATTATTCTTTTTTTATAGTTTTTTTGCCAAACCTCAATCACCCAAATCAGTACAAGTTGTCCAAAGTCAGTAACTAACTAGGTGTACAGTATTTGTAAGACATCATTTTCAGTTTACTAAGATGTTGGGCCAAATGATTGGGCGACTGTTGGAGTCGGTAAAGGGTGCTTTGCTATTTTTAGGTAGTGAAATTACTTTAGCTTTTTCCTACGCCTGTGGACAGGAACACTCCTTTTAGCTTTGCTTAAAGACACGGCAAATAGGGAGAGGGAGATAGAATGAGAGAGAGTGGAGGGAAAGAACAGAGGATCAAATGTTGTGTTAAGTAAATGAGATCTGATTAAAACTCCTTTCATATCCCTGTTTCAACTATAACATATCCAATTCACATCTCCCTCGCTTCCCACCCTCTCCCACTCACTCTCCTTCCATCTCTCTCATCCCCTTTACCTTCTTTAATTAAAATGTGGATTTATGAGATTAATTTGCCACGGTTAACGTGGCGCAGAGCCTGATCCAGGGGGCAGAAACCCCGAGTTATAAGCCTCTGAGGATAGCTATAAAAGAAAAAGAAACGGCCAGAGCAATTTACGCAACATTTTCGAAGACAGAAAAGTCAGATGAAAAGACACCAACACACAAACGACAAAGTTCTTCAGCAGATGCCTCTAAATAATTTGTGAACTGCTGTTCTAGATCAACAGGAATTTTCCATGTTCAGCACTGACAAGTCTTCAGGAAAACAGAAGGTATCTTTTTGGACAGCAACGATCAATTTCATTCATCGCTCCCTAACTACAGTATGTGTGTATGTCCCAATTATAGATTTCAATGATTACGTTTGGCATACATTCTATAGGTAGCAGCTAACTGTTTACAAATGTAGTTGCTTAAAAATATACGTTTTGTAGTTTTTCCTTTGTTTCCAGTGTTTTTGATTACATTGCATTTTATTACATCTCATGTTTGAGTCACATATTTATAGATTGGCTATTTGAAGTTAACACTTTTGGGTTTAGCTAGCTATAGCTAGTGAGCTGGCTAACGTTTTTGTTGCGGTTATTCCTGATATTTTTGAGAGCGTTACTTGAAGCGTTGCCTGAAGTGTGACAGAGAGTGGAAATACAGCAGTGCTGAGGCAGAGGGCTCGTAGTGAGGAAAAAGTGACTACTATTCTCATCTTTGTGTTATGGGCTTTCTGGTGCCCAGAGCTGCTGAGGTGTCACCCAAATGAGTCCCACACAGAAAAGAAGTCTAGTTCCTTCAAGATCAGGCTGTTTCCCAGACAAGCCCTCTACAAGGTCATCAAGAGACTCCATCAACAACATCAAAAACCCTCTGACCTCCTCTCTCCACGCACGCCATGACCTGACCCTCACCCATCTTCTGAGGATTCAGTACTGAACCACTTGACCTCAGTTTCCTGACCGATCATGATATACTGCTTGTTTGATTTCTGCTCATTAAGTGCTTTGAGATTTAATGAAAGATATTGAATAAATGATTATTATTATGTTGTAATTACTATGCTGGATAGTCAGATTTGCCTAGCTTGAAAACCGTTTGAGTGACAGGGAGTATTGTTCTAAATGACAGCTGTCTTACACTTCAGAGAAAAGGTTGTCTAGTTCAGGTCGAGGACAAATGTTGGTGAGGAACACTTTGTAGATCTCTGGAGTGAAGTCCTCTTGAGGGATAGAATCATTCTGGAGAAAAAGAAAGTGAGAAATATAGAGGGATGGGGAGAAGGAGAGAGGGGAGGAAGAGAGTGAAAGACAGAGGGAGAAATAAATTGGGAAAGAAAGGAGGGAGAGATGGAGAGACGGATAGAAGAAAGAAAGGGAGATAGGGAAGAAGGGAATGAGGGAGAGAGGACAGAGAAAAAGCAGATGTTCAACATATGGTCAACTTACAGCAGAGTATTTAACAGGGTTCAAATTTCATTGATTCAGGAAGTACACACGCAAATATGTCAGAATTTCCAACCTTCTGGGGACAAAAACAATTTCTTTTTGAAGTCTTATTATTCCCTAACTCTGACCATGTTTACATTTTAGTCATTTAGCAATGTCCCTTACAGTAGTAAGTGCATACATTTTCATTCTGGCCCCTGTCAAAATCAAACCCACAAACCTATGGGGCAAGTGCCATGCAACCATAACCCCATAATCCAAACCTTAACCATAAACCTAACCTGTAACCCTAACTCTAATTCGTTCTCCAAAGTAACTTTAACCCTCAACCTAACCCCAGCTAAAAATATCCAGTTTTCTGTTAAATGTCTGCACAAATACTTTGTTTTACTGTCCTTGTGTGTGAAACACACAAACATATAAACACAAAAATGCATAAGAATGAGGGGTTGGAGAAAAGACAAATACAAACGTCTAAAGACCAGATTGTTTTACTGTGATAGTATGATTCTAAAGGTCAACCTGTGTGTGTGTGGGGGTACAGTTTTAATACACTTCTGTGGAGAAAAAACCCTTGGAAGGATAGTAAAACAGGGAAAATGTGATTTAGTGGGTATTTAAAAGGAACGAGGGACAGAAAAAGAGACACCTTCAGCTTAGATTTAAGGTTCGAATTGGAGAAAGAGTTAGATATGGAGTTACGTGTTTGGGATTAGGGAAAATATAGTTTTAATTGTGTGTGTGTTGTTGTGAGAATAATTCTAAAGACTGGGCATTTTGTGTTTGTGTGTGTGGTAGAGCCACTATCGTTTAGTTTTAATTAATAGCACATCGCAACAACAAATCCCAGCCGACCTTCAAACAGCAACATATTTCTCCCTCACTCTCCTCCCTTCCTCCCTCTTCCTCTCTCACTTTCTCCCTCGGTCTCTCTCCCTCCCTCTGTCTCTCCCTCCCTCTGTCTCTCCCTCACTATCTCCATCTCTTTCTTTCTGTCCCTCCATCTCTCTCTCTCTCCCTCCATCTCTCTATGTCTGTCACCCGGCATTTAACCATCAACATCCAGGGTTAATGTGTGCGTGCGTGTGTCAGGAGTCTTTTCTTTCATCTCAGAGAGAAGAAATTGTGCACTATTCTTTGCAGACAGTGTTTGTTCACTGTGACAAACAGCACACTAGCGGAGAATATAGTGACTTTTCCCCTGTGACATTTGGGTGGGGGAGGGGGGGGCAACGCCAATCATTAGACATATACCCAGGGGCTCATCTCTAACAGTGAGGAAAAAGCTCTTACGACAGGAGAACTTGTAAACAGCTGTAAAGTATGAATCCACAGAAATTGCATTCCCTGAAAAGCTAATAAGATAAGATCTGCTGGGGTATCGAAATCCACTGTGCGGGTGAACAAGTACGAAAGAATGACAGACAAACAGACGAGGAGAAAGAGAGACAGAGAGAATGAGAGTGAGAAATGGGTGGATTGCGTGATAGATACGGTAGGCTTAGCTGGTAGATAATGGCTGGAAATAAACTGTTAGAGGAGACCGATGGAGAGAGGGCACTGGTTTTACTAACCCGTCCTGAAGGGAGGTTGCAGTTCTCCAGTGCGGTCTCCACTCGTTTTCTATCTGCTGAGAACATTCTGAAGACGCTGAAGGAGAACACAGAACTGTTACACTGTCATTACACACACACACTTAAAATAAAATACTTATGAATAGTTTTTGGGTGAGTACTCCCAAAATAATAAACATGACCCTATTTTCCACTTATCCTAACACTAACCCTAACCTTTGTTCTAACCTGAACCCTAATCTAAGCCTAACCTTAACTCTTGAACCCTTACCCTAATTCTTACTCTAAGCCCCAAGCCTACAATATCATTTTTTATTTTACCTTTATTTAAACAGGGAAATCAAAGGTCTCTCTTACAGTTAACAGAAAGTAGATGTCTTCATTTTTATGTGTAAGTAACGATTAGTAAAATGTCCTTACTTGTTGGGGCCCTCAACATTATTCCTATTAAAAATCATATTTTCCCTTAGCCATAACCCTAAAACTAATCATAAACCTAACCCTAAACTTTAACCCCAAAACCTAACCCTAGACATAACCATAACTAACCCTAAACCTTAACTACAACAACCCCTAATCCTAAAATTAACCCCAACCTTAAATCTACCCTAAACCCAATTGTAACCTTTACCCTAAACCTAACCTTTATAAGCCTTATTGCGCGTGTCTTAAGAAAAAAGGCTTGCAGAGTAAATTTAGAGTAAATTTCACTACCTAAAATCTTGCAGAGATTTTTGACTCCTATCAGGATAGTAAAACACACACACACATACACAAAACACAGGAATAATGATACACACCGTAAAGCTTGCCACAAATTAGAGAATCCTTCATACAGAAACACAGATCATACGCACATTAATACAACATCATAGAGACAGCCGAGAACCCTTCATCAAACCTCACACATTTCAGATACCCTTTATGACAACTTAACATTCAAACAAACCAGAGTCGCCCACACCCCAGGAGATAAAGGCTCCCATTTACTATTCATTAAAGGGACATGTACTACCACAGACACGTGTCAAAAACCAAACACTGAGTTCTACTTCCTCTTCTACTTCCTTCTCGCAGCAAATACATTTGAGAGCCGTTAAATATTCATATTTGACTTTCCTCCTCTGCCATCTTTGTGTGTTGCATTGGGGCGGGGTTGATCCGTAAGCACGTCAATCTTTATTAGCGCAGTAAAGTCAAGCTGACACTTGACAGCACTGCGACTAACAGTGGAGCGAACGCCGTAAACGTCCCGGATGAGTGCCGTCTCTTTGATCCTCTCCCATCTCCCCGTATCAACGCTCTTCTCTCATTTGTCTGTCTATCTCTCCCTCCGCTCCTCACTTCGCTGTCTCCTCTTTTCCTTTCTCTCGTCCTCTTTCTGTTAATACCAAGCGGTTGTCACTGTAGTTTGAGAGTGAGGTTATCGGGGGGCTTAACGTGTTTTTTTGTTTTCTGTTTTTTTAAAGGATAGTGAACCCTCAGGCGCATCGTCATCACACACACACACACACACACAGACACACACACAGACACACGCAGACAGACACAGACAGACACACAGACAGACACACAGACAGACACACAGACAAACACAGACAAACACAGACACACAGACAGACACACAGACAGACACACACACACAGACACGCAGACACACGCCGACACACGCAGACACACAGACACACAGGAATAAAGAACCTGTCTGACAGAGGGTTGTTGAGGTAAAGGGATGGGGTGGGGTTTGTGCGTCTGGAGAGTGCTCGTGGTTAATTTCACCCTGTCTGGGGAGATGGCGCTCACATTTCCCATCTCCACTCAGACAGAAAGACAGCCACACAGGGAGGAAATAATGGAGAGAGAAATGGAGAGAAATGTAGAGAGCGTGACACAGAGAAAGATGGAGAAAGAGATGGAGAGATAGGATGAGGGCTTGGGACAAGAAGGTCCTGTCTGCAAAAAGATGATTGTTAGATAATTGGTTTATCATTTCCAAACCCTTAAGCAATTCTGATGCTGAATTAGTTTGACCTTGCCAGCATGAATTGAGATATATGAAATACTATAGTACAGAGGTAGAAAATATAGAAGAGAACAATGCTATTGTAATAATCAATAAGTCAATTTTTGCAAAATTGTTCCAAGTTCTCAAGGTGAAGGAGACAGAAGGAGAGGATAGTATAATAAGATGGGAGTGAGTACAGAAAAAGAACAGAGGGAGTAGGGGGGGGAAGAGAGTGAGATGGAGGGAGTAGAGAAGAGAGGAAAGAGAGAAATGGAGGAAGGAGAGACAAAAAGCGATGGACAGGACGGAATGCAAGACAACTTGACACATTTCTCTGAAGAGAGGAGAGACTGACAGACAATCACAGACAGGTGGGCACAGACAGGCGGGCACAGACAGACAGGCGGGCACAGACAGGCGGGCCTGCAGAGGTGGAGGGACAGACAAAAACAAGGATAGAAACTCCTCAGAAAGAGGAGAGGTAGAAGAGAAGAGACGAGAAAGGAAGAAGGAAAGACACGATACAAAAAGGGGGAGATGAAAATAAGCTTGACCTTTCATCTTATATAGGGTGAGAGAAGGTGTGAGGGAGGGACAAACAGGGGATAAGAGAGAGACCTACTTCTTGACTGGGATGCAACCCTCTGAGTTGAGCTGTAGCTTCAGACGTGTGTATCTGTGGGAGAGAAGACGTTAACTGAAGGTAAATGTGTCCAAGAATTGTCAATGGCAGCACAAAGTATCACAAATTCACTAAAGAGTGATATTTTTACCGGAGGAGAAATGTATATTGCTGATGTGGTTCAGTTCAGTAATTGTCAAACCCGCAGGTCTGCTCTGTGTTTTCAGTCTAACCCATCAGTCTCCTCTGTTTTCAGTCTAACCCATCAGTCTCCTCTGTGTTTTCAGTCTAACCCATCAGTCTCCTCTGTTTTCAGTCTAACCCATCAGTCTCCTCTGTTTTCAGTCTAAACCATCAGTCTCCTCTGTGTTTTCAGTCTAACCCATCAGTCTCCTCTGTGTTTTCAGTCTAACCCATCAGTCTCCTCTATGTTTTCAGTCTAACCCATCAGTCTCCTCTGTTTTCAGTCTAACCCATCAGTCTCCTCTGTTTTCAGTCTAACCCATCAGTCTCCTCTGTTTTCAGTCTAACCCATCAGTCTGCTCTGTGTTTTCAGTCTAACCCATCAGTCT
>JACXGI010017430.1:0-14507 GCA_016801175.1 Esox masquinongy
TGTGTGTGTGTGTGTGTTTACCTGTGTGTGTGCGTGTACGTGTAGAAGTTGCAGGACCTTGATGAGCGTCGTATCAGGTCGTTGGCAGAAGGCTACATCCAGTTTGCCCACACAGAGAAGACAGTGCTGCCCATCATCACTAAATGTCTGGACGGGATCAGCACAGCCGGAAAGAACGTCAACGCCAAACAGGTAAATACACGCGCACACGCACACGCACACATCAAGACGTTAGCGTAGGCACTCCTATTTTTGTGTTTTTTTTCTTCCCTGGATACGTACTGGAGTACTTGTTTTACAGAATAATAGAAATTTCAGTGCGTGTTCCGACAGACCAAACTAATAGTTACAGTAGGCTACCATTTTCTTCCTCCACCGCGGTCTTCCTCGATAGTCAGGCCAGCTAGACAATAGATTCAGGGTGCCCACTGTTTCCTGAATCTATCCAGTGAATTGAATTGACACAGACACTTGGACACACACACACACACACACACACACACACACACACTATCACTGGCCATCCATGTCCTGACTGTGTGTGTGTGTGTGTGTGTGTCCTAAGGACTCCATACGGTTGATAGAGCAAAACAAGTCAGGCTTTGAACGTCCGGCCGATGTAGAATACGAAGACTACAGCCAGGCGATCAAACCCGCCACGTCGGAAAACAACCTCAACCACCCCAAAGTGCGCACCAAACTCTGGCCCTTCATGAAGAAGGCCAAGGTATGTACCCCACGCCCTGCTCCCTAAACCCTCCTCCCTCTGCAGGCTTAACCCTACCACCCCACCCCCCCACCCCCGCCGGCACGCACCCTTCATCCTGTCGGCTAATAATCCAGCGCTTGAATGAGCCAATCGGATGAGCTGGTTCAGTGCCAGAACAAAGCAATGCTGCATCCGGGGTTTCCCCCTGGGAGGTTTGAGAAGCTCTGCAATGACCACTACAGAGTGGCTCTAACCACTCCTTTTGAAAAGCTGCCTTTATCTCTTTTCTGTTTTACATCTCTGTCCTCTATCCATCTCCTCTTTCATTGTAGTCTTTTCTCTCATCTTTCATTAGGACAACGGTCTTCTGTTCACCTTATCTCCGTCCTTTGTCACTGGACTAGAGCGTTCCGTTAGTGTTATCTCTCATCTTTCAATGAACATCAGTCGTCTGCTTATCTCTGTCACTGGACGAGCCTGTTTAGGGGGAGTTCTAAGTGTCGGGCAGTCAGTCCCACCACCCCCGCAACCACCAAACATTACTAACAAGTCTTGACTCCCGAGGGAGCATATGCAGTCCTGTTCAGGCTTGTCAAATACACCCCACGCATCTCTCTGTGTACAGGTTTTTTTTTACTTGTGACAACCAGAATCAAGTCGTCAATTGTAAAAAAATAAAATTAAAAAAGGGTTATGTTTAGGTTTAAGGTTGGACTTGATTTAAGGCTAGGTTTAGATTTGGGATTGATTGTTGGGGACAATAGGGTTTTCAATGGGAATACATTTTGGTTTTAAAAATGTATGTGTGTTTGCATGTCTGTTTATTTATCTGCTATCATTTATTTTCACATCTTTATTTTACTTTTTCTCTTTCCTGTCTCTCAAGTTTTCCTGTCTCTCCAGTTCTCTCTCTCCTGCTCTCCTGTTCTGCTCTCTCCTGTTCTCCCCTCTCCTGTTTCTCTCTCTCCTGCTCTCCTCTCTCTCCAGCTCTCCTCCCTCCTGCTCTCTCTCCTGTTGTCCCCTCTTCTGTTCTCCTCCCTCCTGTTCTCCTCTCTCCTGGTCCACCACGTCACCCTACCCCTCTCCCTCCACTTGTCCAAGCTTCTTCATGCCCTCTCTTTTTTCCTATACTTTTCTCTCTCACTGCAATTTAAGTTAGGGCTTTATTGGAATGGAATACATTCTCATTAATCAGAACGATTAAATACAAATAATAACAATATATAACCTGATATTTACTATTTGTATTAATCAATTTATCACATTCATTTTATGAAAACAATTTTTCTTTAGCTGTTGTCGTACAGGGCTAACACTGATGGCCTTGAAAACCCCTTTGAAACGGGGTTGGCCAGTCCTCTGGGACATTATGAGTACATCACCTTTTATAATGCCATATTGTTTATCAAGAAAAAACTTCATGTGACCAGCAAGTTAAAAAACAGGTGGGCAGTGGCCAATGAGAGCAGCAGTCGTCAGGCAGAAACTAGATCAGCAACACAGCCAGGTGGACTTTAGACAGCTGGGAGTCACCTGACCAGGTGGTCCGGAGGTGTGGCCCTGGGATTAGGTCCTTCGAAGATCCAACTGGATGCCAGATTAAACCAGACTGATCCTGGACCCCGCTTGAGCACAGACTGACCCTTGACCCCGGGCACATAGACTGACACTTGACCCCGGGCACATAGACTGACACTTGACCCCGGGCACATAGACTGACCCTTGACCCCGGGCACATAGACTGGCCCTTGACCCCGGGCACATAGACTGACCCTTGACCCCGGGCGCAGACTATTGCAGCGTAAATACACTTTGTGTCTGCACAATTGCGTACTATTTTTGTTGTCTTTCAAAAATGTTTGTTGTCTTTTCGTTGCTAGTTGTTTACTGTTTTGTGTTTGTTTGTTTGTTTGTTTGTGTCCGTCTCATGATGAGTGTCCATCTTCTACTTGTTCCAGATGACAAATTATCAGAAGCACATGGTAACAGTCCCTATGGTTACGGTATAGGTCAGCACCATCTATGTTCTCATGAAGTTAAAGGGGAAGTTCAGTTGGTTTCCAACATTTAGTTGGAAAATGACTAAACTTCCCCTTTAAACGGTTCTCAGGGTATTTTCCTAAGAGATTTTTATTGGTCCCTTAAGGGGGACCCCTGGGTCTGGACCATCTCAATCTCCTTGCTATCACTGATCCCTTTCCTTTCTGGTCTCTTTTCCCTCTCTCCAGTGCCCAGTTACAATACTTTAAAAACACGCACTTCTCCTACCTCCTTCCTGTTACCCAGAGTTGTTTTAACACAGTCAGGTGTCGAGGAAAGGAAAAGGAATACTTTCAAAGTATTAGAACGGGGCACTTCTCATACATTTCGAAAACACCCTGGGAATTCACTCTCTGGGGTCGCATCTCAGATTAGCTGATCTAGGATCAGTTTGGCCTTCAGCATCACAATGGCTGACATTACATGGCCAGGGAGGACCTGATCCTAGATCAGCAGAGGCCCAGCCACAGGGTCCCAGTTCCCTAGTCGTAACAGGACTTTTGGAAAGGGACAGCCCCAGGCTGAGGCACTTGATACGTAAACAGTGCCATCTGGTGGTGGACTGCGGTATATTTAAACGGTAGCGCACGAGGGGGTTTTTGGTCAATATGCCATGTCAAGGGGCTGTTCCAGTGCACAACACAACACAGCATACCTGGATACCTGGCCCGTGGTATGATGACCATGTGATAACAATGTCTCAGGTGTGTTATGGTTAAGGGATGTAAGACATCTTTCACCCGGTCAGCTTTCTTGTCTCTAACCCACCCAGTTTCTAACATCTGAAATGCCACACCAGTCAGAATTGCGGTGGTGAAACCTCCAGGCTCATCTCTGTCTGCCTACACCCCCCAGCTTCCAGCGGCCGAGGACTTCTCTCACCTGCCCCCAGAGCAGAGAAAGAAGAAGCTGCAGTCCAAGGTGGACGAGATCAACAAGGAACTTCAGAAGGAGCAGGATCAGAGGTAGACCATCCTCATCATTCATCACCACGGAGACCTCGTCAGGCCCCCAGCACTGTACTGAACGTCCTGATCCGTAATCCAATACGAAGTTCTGGATCTCAGCACATTGCTAACGTGTTTTGTATTCGTCCACATTATATTTTTACTTGTTTTTTTTTGTACTAATGTGACGAGGGGCGCCTCTTGTACAGGAAATGAACA
Organism: Esox masquinongy; assembly: GCA_016801175.1. Taxonomy (NCBI): domain Eukaryota; kingdom Metazoa; phylum Chordata; class Actinopteri; order Esociformes; family Esocidae; genus Esox; species Esox masquinongy. The sequence goes on from JACXGI010017430.1 coordinate 3,916, forward strand.
TGGTTTCACATGTGATGTTTATTAATATGAAACGATTATGTCGTGATTTACACTTCATCTATAACATTTTTGTTTTCCTCTACTCACTCTCCTGTGTTTCTCCTTCCTTCGGGTTTTCCTCTACTCACTCTCCTGTGTTTCTCCTTCCTTCGGGTTTTCCTCTACTCACTCTCCTGTGTTTCTCCTTCCTTCGGGTTTTCCTCAACTCATTCTCCTGTGTTTCTCTTTCCTTCGGGTTTTCCTCTACTCACTCTCCTGTGTCTCTCCTCCTTCTGTCTCTCCATCTTTCCTCTCCCTTCTACCTGTGTTTTGTTCTACCTTTCAGTGATGCACTGCTTAAGATGAAGGGTGTGTATGAGCAGAGCCCTCAGATGGGAGACCCGGCCAGTCTAGAACCTCAGATCCAGCAGACCACGCAGAATATAGCACGACTCCGAGGAGAACTCCGCAAATATGAGGTGCTGCACGCACGCACGCACGCACGCACGCACGCACGCACGCACACACGCACACACGCACACACGCACACACACACACACACACACACACACACACAAAAATACTAAATTTTGTCGTTTGCCATCTGCAGTAAATAATTGTTCCCTCTGTGTTAGTCGTGGCTGGCGGAAGCTTCCGGAGGGGATGATTCTACCAACAGTGCTGTCAACAACAACAATAAACACCGGTGAGAGCTCTCTCTTTCTCTGTGTGTTTGTGTTAAAAGACAGATTCACTGTTTTCACAACCTGACATTTATTTTTTATGTGAATGTTATTTTTCCGATGTGTATTTAATAAACGTACCTCAACCAGCGCCTCACCTCGTCTCCCTGCTTGTCATAGTAAGACACCCTATATGATGTGTCTCTCTCCAGTTCTCTACCGGCCGATCTGTCCCAGAACATCTATTCAGAATTTGATGATGAATTTGATGAAGATATTGAGCCGCCTATTGGACAGGCCACTGCCCTCTACACCTTTGAAGGTACGCACGCACGCACACAAGCACGCAGCAACTAACCAGAGGTCTTACATACCACATTCTGGAACCTGTTCCTCATTCTACACTCTATGTTAATAGTACTACAACCGGTACTCCATTCTAGAACCTGTATTGCTTGGTCGAACCTGTTTTCACTTCGTAGAATATGTCATACGGGATGTCCGGTACTTATAACCAAATGGGTAAAATAACTTGGCTGTGTTCACCAGGTCAAGGAGGTTAATTAAGACCTTAATGACTGGGTAAAGGAAGTTTGTTTAGGTCTTATTTAGGAACTTCCTCACCTGGTGAATTCAGCCAAGTACTTGTGAACTTCGGGGGAGCTACCTTTACTTTGTTCTTTTCCCTCCTGCTAATCACTCTGTTTTTGTGTGTTGTTGTTGTTGTTGTGTGCAGGTGCCAGTGAGGGGACAGTGTCCATAACCGAGGGGGAACAGCTGAGTGTGATGGAGAGGGATAAAGGAGATGGCTGGATGAGGGTCCAACGGGCCAATGGAGACGAAGGATACATCCCTTCATCCTATGTCAAATTCTAGTCCTGCACACACACACACACACACACACGGATAAACTGACACACACACCACGCATACACACTCCTGTTAGCCAATGACAACCATACTATTTTTCTAGTTGTATCTCCTCCTACTGTAAAGCAGTAACTCCTGGGAGGCAAACATCCAACATTTCATAAATATGGTGTGACATTTACACTAAGGTGTGACAATCCTGTCACTTTTTTTACACAACAAATACCACATTTCAAAACCATTATTTTACACCCAAAATACTTAATCTCCTCTTCCTACTATATCCTCAGTTAGTTGGTGCCATTCCCTTCAACTACACAAACTAATATTAAAGGGCTATCGTCTCTGTGCTTTCTTTCTCTCTCCACCCGCCCCACCTGCTGTCTACCTTCTTTCTCTCTATCTCACTGTTTGTCTCTATCCATCCCTCTCTTTATCATCCCTCTCCATTCTTACTGAACAACAGATAATGAGTTGCCTTGACAATGTGATTGATGTTGTTAGCTAACATTCAGGGACCACCTTTTTTGTCACTGTTACATCATTTGGATGGTGTTTTCTCAGCAGGTCCCAAATGTTACCCTATGTACTACTTTTCACTGGAACCCAATGTCGAATAGGGACCCTATGTCCTACATAGTACACTATATTTCTCCAGAGCCCAATTGGATTAGGGGGCCTTCTCTGGCCTGTATGTGAGAACTCAATGGTTTAAATGTATTTTAATTTGTAAATGTATTCTGGTCCTGTGACCGTGTTCTGTCTGTGGTTTGGTATGGTTTTAAAATGTGTTCCTTCATCTCTGAACATGGGGGGGGGTTGTAATTTAAATGGCTGTAGTCAAATGGGTCTTTTGCTGTGTTCTGGCCAATCAAATTGCTCTGTGGTCATGTTCTGACCAATCAGATGGCTACAATTATATTCTGAGCCTTATTATTTGTCCACTACTGCTATTTGAACATTATAAAAGGGCTGTCTAATTTCACTCCTGGAGAGCCGCTGATCTGACCTATGCATTTCCCTTCCAACCCTTCCTTCGCAGGCCGCCTGGTATTCAACCAAATACACACTGGCTTAAAACACACTGCGTCTTACTTTTACATCTAATTTACACTTTAGCTGATAAGTGTATAAGGAAATGTAATATTTACATTTATGTTTTTTATGTGGGAATCTAACCAACATCCCCGACAAGTGCCAAGCTCTAACAAGTGAGCTACCAACAACATTTAGGATGCTTCCCAGATGGCAGTGTATTCCCTATGTAATGTACTGGCTTTCTTCAGAGCACTAAAATAAGTGCACTATGGGACAAGGGGCGCTATTTTGGACTCAGTACCTAATCCCTCCTTTATAGCACACTGCGGTGGCCATTTTGGGATGCAGATCGGCTCTCCAGGTCAAGTGTTTAACCTTTGACCTCCCTGGCATAATGGAACTGGACTTGTCTCCCGCTGCTTCTCAATACGTTAATGGAAAATATAAATAATATTTCATACGATTTTAAAAACAGCTGTTATGTTTGAGATGGTGTTAACCAGTGGAAAATAATGATTTGTAACATACTGTAAGATTATTGTTGTGTTGTCTTTTTTTCATGGACAAATGTGGACACAGTGATGTTTTATAGAATTTATAGAATCTTATTTCTCTCTTTACAAATCTAAATAGGAAACATTTGAAGATTTTCAAAAACATTACCAGGTTATTTTCAAGTGAACCAACATCTGCAATATTTTCCTTGAACAATGTACTAAAACGCTGTAATGGTTGCTTCAAAAGCCACTTTGTCTACCGGGTCAGGTTGAATCCAGGCTTATATTCAATCCAGGTTTATGTTCGGTCTATAAGCAACAAACGGGCGCGTCTTTCGAAGTGCATGCTTGTGTTCTCCCGTTCCGTCAAGGGTAAACGCAGAACACCTCGAACAAAGCTATGTGCAACCGGTGTCAGTTGACTGCCAGCTAGCTACAGGCACCAGGTTGTTGTAGTAGCTAGCTAGCTACCGCCACCTGGTTGTGGTAGCTAGAAAGCTATCCGGTTTCAACAACAAATGGAATTAAGACGTATCCGGTTTCAACAACAAATGGAATTAAGACGTATCCGGTGTCAACAATACAATAATGCATATATAGGTTACAATGACAACTGTGTAGTGTGCTCAAAATTATACTTATGTATTTACATAACAATCGCAATTAATACTGGGAATGAGAAATGTATGCTCCGACGCGTGCTTCGTTTTCCGGGCTTCCCAGCTATGCTGCAGAAGGTCCGGGTAGCTGGGTACGTGCTCTCTTGTTCTTCAGTTTGAAATGCTAATTGACAGTGGACTTTTACGGTTCTGAGAGAACACAAGGAGGATTTAGACATTAACCATGTGCAGGTAAACACACCTGAACAGGTATACAGCCAGTAGACCTGAAACCACACTGTTGGCGGCACATCCCGAATGCCGCCCTATTCCCTACGTAGTGCACTGTTGTCTATAGGAGCCCTGGTCCAATGTAGAACAGTATATAGTGAATAGGGCGACATTTGGGTGGTTGAGCCTGTCAGGGTTTATTAGGTAAACCAGCCGTCTCCTGTTGAGTCAGGTTGGCACTGAACCAAGTGCTCATAGAAATACCCAGATCAGTCCAGGGTCAAGTTCATTGGTAAACAAATGGAAGAACACTGACTGCAATACGGAAGGACTTGCCCAACTGGTCCGATACGTTCTATGGTGTTTTCAGTTGTAAAATGTTTTGCTACGATGGGATGTAATGAATACAACCCAGCTCAACGGGTTCACATTTCTAAACCATCCTGCAACACCGCACCCTGCAGAATGCGGTCCACTTCATTGTGGAGGTCAAGGGTCAGGTTCAAGGGGTCAGAGTTACGGGGGAGAACCCCTTGCTGGGTTCTAGTTTGTCAGAGAGCACGTTGAGGATCTTTTCAAACTTGTCGTAGCGTTCCTGTCTGCTGGCCTCTGCTCCACTCTGGCCCCAGAACAGTCTCAAGGCAAACTCAGTCCTGAAGCCCTCCAACAGCTCAGGGATTGGCTCCCAGCCACCTAGCCAGAAAAATTGACAGGAACCGCAGCCAATGAGTGTTCAGGAGGTGGGACTAATGTAATTCAAATGGTGGTTAAAGTGTGATGTTGGGCATATGTAGTGTGGGTTTGGGTTTTCCTGTGTGTGTTTTTTCCTGTGTGTTACCTGTCAGCAGACTGTTCTACGTTGTCTCTATTGTATAATGTGTGTGTTACATGTTAGTAGGCTGTGTGTGTTTTGTAATGTGTGTGTGTGAGTTACCTGTTAGTAGTCCGAGTGTATTGATATGGTGTGAGTTACCTGTTAGTAGTCCGAGTGTATTGATACGGTGTGAGTTACCTGTTAGTAGTCCGAGTGTATTGATACGGTGTGAGTTACCTGTTAGTAGTCCGAGTGTATTGATACGGTGTGAGTTACCTGTTAGTAGGCTGTTGGCATGCTGCTGGTACTTGGGGGAGTGTAGCGCAGCGTTGCGGGCTGCCTGCAGGGTGTTATACATCAGCTGACAGCCTCTCTCAGTGTTGTCTCCCAGGTCCTCTCCCTCCATCAGCTTCAACAGGGGTACCAGGTGGGGCACAGCCAAGGGACCTTCCACCACAGAGTCTACACACACACACACACACACACACACACACACACACACACACACACACATATATATATATATATATATATTAAAGATATAAAACAAACATTAACCTGTTAAAACACAGACATATTAAACATATAAAACAAACTTTGACCTGTTAAAGCACACACATGTAGAAATTAATAAGCAGCAACATTCTCGCAACTAAGCTCTTGTCCAAAGCCACTCACAGGACAACTTAGTTATTTCACTGGATATGTGCTGGTTCTTAACCTTGCAGAACCCTTTAAGGACATGTTCTGGTTCTTCACCTTGCAGAACCCTTTAAGGATATGTTCTGGTTCTTCACCTTGCAGAACCCTTTAAGGACATGTTCTGGTTCTTCACCTTGCAGAACCCTTTAAGGATATGTTCTGGTTCTTCCCCCATCCCTGGTGTTGACATGCTCTACTGACCTACATGGGACCCCAACAACCTACATGGGACCCCAACAACCTTTTGACACACACACACACTCACCATCTCCTTCATTGAGAGCTTTCATGAAGGGTTTGAGGGTTTTCTCAAACAACACGGCGCTTTCTGTGTTGCTCCTCCGTAATGCCCGCCACGTCATCTCCAGTCGAACCACCTACACATACACACACACACACGTTTAAATGTGCACTGAACGTGTTTCTGTAAGACAGTAGATACTGTGTGTGTGTGTGTGTATATGTGTGTTAACCTGGGGCATTTCCAGGGCCTTCATGACGGCTGAGAAAGAGTACAGATTGTGGGCGTGGTCTTTTAGGGCCTTGGCCAATTGGATGACCTTATGCAGGACGGTGGCCCTCTGACCCACCGTCCCGGTGCAGCCCAGGACGTCTACGGCAACACCAAAGGCAAGCAGGTGGTGCCTTACGCGCGCACACACACACACACACAGAACAGACACACACAGGAACACACATACATAGAAAAAAAGACAGGAAAAGAAAAACACAGATGTAAAGACTTTAATGCGTGTATGTGTGTGTGCATGCATTCGTGTGTGTGTGTGTGTGTGTGTGTGTGTGTGCATGCATCCGTGTGTGTGTGTGCATGCATCCGTGTGTGTGTGTGTGTGTGTGCATGCATCCGTGTGTGTGTGTCTGCGTGTGTGTGTGTAGTACATGCATTCATGACTGATTTTGGGGGGCGTGTACCTCTCCAGCAGGTCCTGTCTAAGCTGATGTCCGTGGGGAAGAGTGATCAGCTCCAGACCTGAGCCAACTCCCATGATCCTCTTCTGCTCCTCCGTCACACCCACGATACGAGCCACCTACATACCCATAAACAGAAGTGTATGTGTGTGTGTGTGTGTGTTTGTGTGTGTGTGTGTAGTGAGAGAGATGCAATGTGTATGTTTCAAACTGCGCGTGAGTTTGTGTGTGTGTTACCTGGCAGTCAACACTGAGCATGTGCAGAGCGGTTGTCATGGGATCGGAGCGTGTCAGCACCTCTTTCAGGGTCAGCAGGACTGTTGGGTCCAGAGGTCTGTTGTTGTCCGGGAGCAGGAGGGACTCAAACTGGTCCAGTCTGAAACACGACACTGTCTCCACCTGGTTAACAGAGTTCATATGTTATTAGTATGTCATTACACTGGTAATAAAAGTCTACCATCATGTTACTTGTTGCTGTCTCTGGTAACTTATTTTATTGGTATGTTATTAATATGTTCATATACATAGTTCATACGGTTTGTGAGAAATAGAAAAACTACAACTACAACATTGGTAAATTGATGAACATGAAATGAACTACGTCACGATGTTGTTAATTGAAAGCATCAATCAAAACATGGTGAACAACAGCAACAAACCTGTGGCCTCGCAAAGTGTGATTCCTCCTCTCCCTGTCTGTCAAATGGTAACCCCTGGAACTGCCCGCTCTTCTGGGCCTCCAGGAAGCCAAACGATGTCTCCGTGAGCCGGGCTCTGCTCTGCCATTTCTCCTCAACACGCAACCTGTCCACGTGGCCCCGTCTTGTGTAACAAACACACACACACATGTACAGGGAAACACATTATCAGACACACACACACACACACATACATACACAGTAACGGGAGGTGTGAAGGAACCCAGAGCACATCGCTGAACATGTTGAGGACTTTTAGTGTAAAAAGAAAGGTGATGGCATGAGAAGTTAATGATAATTGTATTGTCATAACTCCTTTTATTTTTATCAATCAATCAAATTCATTTATAAAGCCCTTTTTACATCAGCAGTTGTCACAAAGTGCTTTTAAAAAAACACCCGGCCTTAAACTCCAAGGAGCAAACAACAGTAGTGTTGGCAAACAATCCTGGTATGGTCTTACTTGATAATGATGTGGTCCTGATAATGATATAGTCCTGGTATTGATATGGTCCTGATAATGATGTGGTCCTGATAATGAAATGGTCCTGATAATGTTGTGGTCCTGATAATGATGTGGTCCCGATAACGATATGGTCCCGATAACGATATGGTCCTGGTAATGATGTGGTCTTGATAATGATATTGGTCCTGACAATTATGTGGTCCTCATAATGATATGGTCCTCTTAATGATGTGGTCTTGATAATGATACAGTGGATATAAAAAGTCTACACACCCCTGTTAAAATTCCATGCTTTTGTGGATTTGGATGTGTGCTTTGGATCGTTGTCGTGCTGAAAGGTGAACTTCCTCTTCATCTTCAGCTTTCTAACGGACACCTGAAGGTTTTGTGCCAAAATTGCCTGGTATTTGGAACTATTCATAATTCCCTCCACCCTGACTAAAGCCCCGGTTCCAGCTGAAGAAAAACAGCCCCAAAGCATGATGCTGCCACCACCATGCTTCACTGTGGGTATGGTGTTCTTTGGGTGATGTGCAGTTTTGTTTTTGTGCCAAACATACCTTTTGGAATTATGGCCAAAAAGTTCAACCTTGGTTTCATCAGACCATAATACATTTTCCCACATGCTTTTGGGGGACTTGATGTTTGTTTTTGCAAACTTCAGCCGGGCTTGGATGTTTTTCTTTGTAAGAAAAGGCTTCCGTCTTGCCACCCTACCCATAGTCCATTCATATGAAGAATACGGGAGATTGTTGTCACATGTAGCACACAGCCAGTACTTGCCAGAAATTCCTGCAGTTCCTTTAATGTTGCTGTAGGCCTCTTGGAAGCCTCCCTGACCAGTTTTCTTCTCGTCTTTTCATCAATTTTGGAGGGACGTCCAGTTTCTTGGTAATGTCTCTGTTGTGCCATATTTTCTCCACTTGATGATGACTGTCTTCACTGTGTTCCATGGTATATCTAATGCTTTGGAAATTCTTTTGTACCCTTCTCCTGACTGATATCTTTCAACAATGAGATACCTCTGATGCTTTGGAAGCTCTCTGCGGACCAAGGCTTTTGCTCTGAGATGCAACTAAGAAAATGTGAGGAAAATCCTACTAGAACAGCTGAACTTTATTTGTGATTAATCAGAGTCACTTTACATTATGGCAGGTGTGTAATGACTTCTATTTAACATGAGTTTGAATGTGATTGGTTAATTCTGAAAATTCTGAAATTTTCAATTGAATTGTTCACATTATAGGTCACATTAAAAGTGGAAAAAGTTCTGACATGATTTATCTTTGTCTCATGCTTTTACATCTTTTACATGAATGTGATTGGTTAATTCTGAACACAGCCACATCCCCAGTTATAAGAGGGTGTACACACTTATGCAACCAGGTTATTGTAAGGTTTTTATTTTTCATTTTTCCCCCTCAAAGATTTCAGTTTGTTTTTCAATTGAACTGTTCACATTATAGGTCACATTAAAAGTGGAAAAAGTTCTGACATGATTTATCTTTGTCTCATTCTTTTACATCAGAAAAACCTGGCATTTTAACAGGGATGTGTAGACTTTTTATATCCACTGTATGGTCCTGATAATGATGTGGTCCTGATAATGATTTGGTCTTTATAATGATATGGTCCTGATAATGATATGGTCTTGATAATGATGTGGTCTTTATAATGATGTGGTCCTGATATTGATGTGGTCCTGATAATGATATGGTCTTGATAATGATATGGTCCTGATAATGATGTGGTCTTGATAATGATGTGGTCTTGATTATGATGTAGTCTTGATAATGATGTGGTCTTGATTATGATATGGTCTTTATAATGGTATGGTCTTTATAATGATATGGTCTTAATAATGATGTGGTCCTGATAATGATATGGTCTTGATAATGATTTGGTCCTGATAATGATATGGTCTTTATAATGATGTGGTCTTGATAATGATATGGTCTTGATAATGATGTGGTCTTGATAATGATGTGGTCCTGATAATGATAGGGTCTTCATAACGATGTGGTATTACTTCATAACGATATGGTACTACTTCATGTGGTATTAATATGGTATTAATTCATTATGGTCTTACTTGGGCTCAGGCACCTGGATGACTAGTTCGTCATAGATACCGGAGGGGTCATCTCGGTGACTGTTGGGCGGAGCTCCAGGAAAGAAGGTGGAGACTCTAAGGGGTTTGGGCGGGGCTCGGGTATGCAGCTGTCCATCAGAACCTCGTAGCGTCGCACCTCCACCTTGGAAGCGCAGGGTGGGTTACAGAGACGGAGGGTGTGTTTTATCTTAGTGAGTGCATGTGTGTGTTTGTGCGTTACCAGGGTGTGAGGGTCGTGTTTGTCTGAGGGTTCCGGGGCTAAGCATAGGTTCGCTTCCTGTTCGGAACACAGGGGAGATGGGGGCGGGGCCTACGTCCTCTGATTGACTGCTCTGAGGCGCCCCTGGAAGGAGAGGATATATGTTTCAATGCCACCTTTAGCTCCTTTGGGGCCCTGGGATAGATGTGGTCATGGGGGCCACAACCTCACAAGCAAAACATCTCCTGTCAGTCAGTGAATGTTTTTTTTTTACTGTTGAAGTTAATTTTGTACACTTCTAGAAATCTTCTGGGCGTAGAGAAGGTTGAGATGTTTTAAGCACATTAGGTGTGTGTGTTACCTGTGCGAAGGTTGCTGTCTGACTGGGCTGTCTGCATTGAGGGTCTTCTACCCAGATTATCTAAGTTGGATGGCTGGCTCCCACTCCTGATAAACACACACACAGTTTTGGTTTCAAAATCAAATCAAATTTATTTATAAAGTCCTTTTTACATCAGCAGTTGTCACAAAGTGCTTTTACAAAACACTTTGTGTGTTGTGCTTGTCTGTGTGTGTGTGTGTGTGTGTGTTTGTTATGCTTGCGTGTTTGTCTGTGATGTATTTGTGATGTGCGTGTTTGTAACCCGACCTGAGCAGTGTGCTGCCAACGTTCAAGTTGTCTATTTGTGCTGGGTTGAAGCTGAGTCTCTTGGTGCGGTCTGTCCTTGATCCTCCCCTGGAGAGAGTGTTGGGGCTTAAACTGGCTGGAGGAC
>JACXGI010017431.1:0-14528 GCA_016801175.1 Esox masquinongy
CAACAGGACTTGGCACCTGCACACAGTGCCAAAGCTACCAGTACCTGGTTTAAGGACCATGGTATCCCTGTTCTTAATTGGCCAGCAAACTCGCCTGACCTTAACCCTATAGAAAATCTATGGGGTATTGTGAAGAGGAAGATGCGATACGCCAGACCCAACAATGCAGAAGAGCTGAAGGCCAATATCAGAGCAACCTTAAATCTTTATGACTTTACATGTAAGAAATATGTCAATTTTCTGTTTACATGTAATGCATCCATGTGCATATCCTTTTTCTGTGTACTGTTGAAACTGGTATCTATAAAGCTCATTGTGATACACAATAGCATTCAGCTAGACAAAACTGATAATCTTGTATAGTATATTAATCAGTCGGTGTTACCAAAAAAGTAAAACAAAACTGAAATGTATATATATAACAAACATTTCCAGGGTTGACTGCCATGGTGAAAAAACATCTAAACATTTTGACCAGAATGGCTCACACGATGACAAAAAAACGTTTCATTTTGGTGGCACTGGCCAATTTACTGACACAACAACTAGGTTATGAAGCATGAATTAAATGTTTTGGGTGAGTTACTTCATTTTGCAGACATGCCATAGAGTTGTGATGTCCCATGAAACAGTTGTGACGATTGTACTTCGAGTTTAGAGTATGTTAAGACTGTTTCAAATGAGCTAAAGCGATTGAGAAAAACGGCAAGATAGCAATGTACCATTCCTCTGTGTTATGTTCTTTAACAAGAGTATAGAACTAAAATACATCTATATTACCAAGAAAAGACATGCTTTCTCGCACCTCCCTGACATGTTTTAGGGCACCTTTCTCCTTTCTGCCCACCTGATGCAACACCCTCGGGGCCGCCTCTATCAAGATGCTGATCAGACAGCATGAGTATTGCGTAGGTGTGCCTTAGGCTGGCCAAAATAAAAGGCCAGCCTGAGACCAGCCACCCGGACAGCAGCTGCAATAATCGGTTTGCATAACCAAAGAATTTCTACACAAACTGTCAGAAACCATCTCAGGGAAGCTCATCTGCATGCTCGTTGTCCTCACTGGGGTCTTGACCTGACTGCAGTTCGTCGTCGTAACCGACTTGAGTGGGCAAATGCTCACATTCGATGGCATCTGGCACTTTGGAGAGGTGTTCTTTTCATGGATGAATCCCGGTTTTCACTGTACAGGGCAGATGGCAGGCGTGTGTTATGGACAACGAACACAGGTGCATTTTATTTATGGCATTTTGAATGCACAGAGATACTGTGACGAGATCGTGAGGCCCATTGTTGTGCCATTCATCCACGACCATCACCTCATGTTGCAGCATGATAATGCACAGCCCCATGTTGCAAGGATCTGTACACAATTCCTGGAAGCTGAAAACATCCCAGTTCTTGCATGGCCAGAATACTCACCGGACATGTCACCCATTGAGCATATTTGGTGAGTATGCTGACCCCCCAATACAGTGAAACTGCACATTTTCGAGTGGCCTTTTATTGTGGCCAGCCTAAGGCACACCTGTGCAATACTCATGCTGTCTGACCAGCATCTTGATATGCCACACCTGTGAGGTGGATGGATTATCTCTGCAAAGGAGAAGTGCTCACTAACACAGATTTAGACTGATTTGTGAACAATATTTGAGAGAAATAGGCCTTTTGTGTACATTGAGAAAGTCTTAGATCTTTGAGTTCAGTTCATGATGAATGGGGGCAAAAACAAAAGTGTTGCGTTTATGATTTTGTTCAGTGTAGTATTAACCATACGTACAGGGTCAAACCTATCTTCCCCATAGTTATGAAATACATTTATTTGATATGACTCTTGACTCAGACAATCTTTTCCATTTTAGATTAGGATAATTTTCTCCATTAACAACTAAAAATGTTATATATTTGTCAAACATATGAAGGTTATTAAAAGATTAATCTAACAATCCCTCTTTGCTGTTGTATTTTTTCTTTTTTACTTTTTCTTTGTAAAACACTTTGAGTTGCTTCTATGTATGAATTGTGCTATATAGATACATTAGCTTGCTGTTGCTGAGGTTGCCTTGGTAGTACAGTCTAGCTTGCATTTTTTTGTGATCTTTTTCAGTTTTGTTTGTCACTTTATACTTCCTGCTTTCATGCCTATTAGTTGCATAACGCAAAAGGCTTCCTGCCTTTTGCCAGCCTTTCTTTCTTTTAATTTCTTTAAATCTTTTACCTTTGTTTCATTTTTGTTCTATATTTGTTTTAATTATATTTTTTACAATTTTATGTAATTTTTAAAAGAGGACCTCAGCATAGTTCTTTTGTATTTTTAAATGTGTTTTTTTATGATGGAGGAGCTAAGACAGCTGTTGGAGGAACGGATTAACCGCTTAGAAGATTTAGTCACCAGAGCGGTCCTCCGGTCGGACTGTGGGTCCTGTCCGGTAGGTGAATCAACAAATGCTAATACTAACATAGCACAACAAGCTAACCTAAGGCTAGAAAGCTCTAAAGGTTTCCCTATACTTGACAGAACGCAGTCAAAACTGGTGAACAGATCAGAGCAATTTCAGAGCGAGCGACTGAATGAGACGATAACACAGCTTGAAATACGTGAGAGTGAACAATTCATTGACTCTGCAGCAGCTACTCTAGAGGTTGATCTACCAAACGCTAATGGACAGACACAGATTGGTATACAAGAGAATACTTCAAATCTAGAGCACTCTGTCACAGATCTGGCTGACACTCTCCCCTGGACATGTGCTAATGCCACTGGATTAACCGCAGAGGCTTTCAAACCAGCCTTCCCCAATGACACTGACACATCTTACTGGCACAGCACCGGGGCTAGACCGAAGGCATCAACTCCAGCAGGGACTTGGTCTGACGTTGTACGCCTCAGAGGCAAATCCAGCAAGAAATCAAATAAGAGAGCACCAACCCTCAATCCACCACCTGAACTCTCACTGCAAAACAGGTACGATCCACTGACTCGGAACGAAATGTGTGTAAATGAAACTAGGGAAGCTAACCACAACACTAGCATTAGGGCTAACCAAAATCCAAGAAATTGCCCTAAAACCACTGATAGCACGAAGGAAAGAAGAAACTTTGCGAACTCCACATTTGATAAACCTGATACTACCTTGATTGGGGACGACATAACCAAGCATATCAGAATGGCAAAGACTGAAAACCTAACCATTGCTGACACATCGGTCAGAGAGCTAACAGAAATGTTGCCAGCTATTCTCTCTACACATCCAAGCAACATGCAGATTATTATCCACACTGGGTCTTTTAACATTCTACGAATTAAAACTGGCTCTGAGATCCTGAAAAATGATTTTTCTATGCTACTGGAGAAAATAAACAACTTTCAACATTTTCATCTCAAGCCCCATTCCAACCTTGGGGAAAGGAATTGAATCTTTTAGCAGACTCCTTGGGTTGAATACGTGGCTGACATCGGCATGCCTCAACCATGGGATAAGGTTTGTTGACAATTTCAATATTTTTTGGAACTGTAAAGACCGCTTTAGACCTGATGGGGTTCATCCAAACATCATGGGATGCCGGCTGCTTGGTGCCAGCATACGTCACGCTCTTGGAATGCCATTCCCAAACAAGATAAGCATGAAGGACAGTACTCATAGGCAGAGTATCCACCCCCCCTCTCCTGTCCCTGTAACTAAAATCACCCAGTGCTTCCAGAAGTTGTCCTTGTCTCAAACGGAGGCACAACAACCCCCCCCCCCTCCACCACACTCACCCTCCCCCCCTCCACCACACTCACCCTCTCCACCTCAATCACAAATATATCCTCTGTTTCCTTCCCAGGTGCGGTGGGCGTGGCCATCACCTCCACCAGCCAATCCCGAGTGGCTCACCGGCCTATAAAGTCTTTCAGTTTGTGTGTGGAAGAGGTAGCTTAACATACCGTTTTGTTTTGTGTGTGTGATTGAGAGAGAGGCAGACAGACAGACAGACATTATTTGTATTAGATTTAGGGTTAGGATTAGGTTAGTTTTGAGTGCGTGAAAGAGGAGTATCGGTGTTTGTGCTAGTGTTGTGTTTACCCTCATCCTAGACCTCTGTGGAGTAGGGCTAGGAAGACACCCTGGGGTTTACATACGTCCACAGGTAACCCACTGTTATACACACTAGTTTAGAAGCCAGTGGCTGTCGCCCAGTGTTATTGTAGCAGTGAGGTCAGAGTTTTGCTAGGGTAGCTTTGGGTAGGCAGGTTCAGAGGTGTAGGAAAGTTCAGAGTCATTTTGTACTTGTTTTCTTTGTTTTTACAGACCGCTGGCATTGCCCAACCCTGTTACCTGCTGCCCTTTTCCCCTGGTGTTTGTTTTATCGTTCGTGTAATTGTCCTTTCCGATCATACTTTCAGTAAAGCTAGGACCCAGTATCTCTATTCCTGTGTTGATTAGAAGTAGAAGGAATCGTGTGCATGCAACTTATAAAGTAAACTTGTCTAATCTGTTAACTGTAACACGTCAACCTACTAGTCCAGGAGCCCCTTTATATCTATTAAGCTGGCTTTACTTAATATCAGATCTCTCGCCAACAAATCATCTTGGTAAATGACATTATAATATCCTACAACCTAGATTTTATGTTTCTCACTGAAACATGGCTAACAGAAGATTGTAGTGCTACTGATCTTAACAGCACCTGAAAAATGTGACATTATGAATACGTGTCGAAATGGTAGGAAAGGAGGAGGAGTGGCTGCCCTATTCAAAGTTACATTCCAGAGCAAAGAAAATACACTAGGTAATTTTATTTCTTATGAATACCTCTGTTTTACACGTTTTACAAAACATTTTTTTAACCATTTACAGACCTCCATGATATTCTGCAAATTGTATTTATGCAGATTATTATCAGCATAAATACAATTTGCAGAGTGATTTTCCTGAACTACTCTGTTATATCAGTTGATTATAACTTGTTTATTATTGCAGGGGATTTTAACATCCACATAGATAATAGTACCTACAATAATTCCAAAGAATGTTTTGCACTACTTGACACTTTTGATCTCACTCAACATGTGAAAGAGCGTACACACACTCAAGGCCACATTCTAGATCTGGTTATCTCTAAAGGTCTCAATATTTCCTCTGTCCTGGTTAAAGACTTAACCTCGGGAACGGTGAGGTTAGAATGGGTGCTAAGGGCTTTATGTTTAGGATCTGTCTCGCCGATTACTGTTTAGGGTTAGGGATGGGCAACTTGGATGGTGGTGGCCTCAGAATTCATGTAATGGTCATCAGGGGGGCAGATTAACTTAGAACACACACACACACACACACGTCCATGTACTGTATGTAATTATTAACCCTTGGAACGCTATAGGTTTTTTGGCTGTTTTCACTATGATATTTTGGCTTGTACAGAGACTTCTGTAATTGGTTTCATCAAGTGTTTTTTATCTACACTCTCAGAAAGACATCACAACAGCTTTCTGACACCCTGAAATTACTGTTTTATATGTAAACAGGCAAAAAAAATATTCAAGACTATTTCATGTTTTGTTTCCAGCATAGATTTTAATTCCAACAAAGTTAAGGTCAAACATGATATATATATATTTTTTTCAGGATGTAGATGATGGAAAACTTGGTTTTATTCCAATAGGCAAAATACAGAGTAAAGGCAGGCAGAGTTCGGTACACAAGATATCGGAATGGCAAAAGTTCAAGTCCACAATCCAAAGGGCAAAACAGAGTGCAGGTAAAATAGAATTCAGACGTCAGGAGATCCAACAAAATATATTAATACGGGGCGCTCTTTATGGTGAGAAAGTTACTATTCTAAATGTTTATGCTGCCCCCATAATTAATTCCTTTTTTTAAAATTACTAATTATCTTATAAATAATAACCGCTCTGCTATGGTTATTGGAGATTGGAATTGTGCACTGAATGCCAAAATAGATGAGATTGTATTGTATTAGATTATATTGTAGCATGGTAAGTTGTTTGCTTGTGTGGGAACGAAGAGACCTGTACCGCCTGCCTGATGGTAGGAGGACAAACAGTTTGTGGCATGGATGTGAAGGATCCCTGATGATCCCGCATGCCCTGTGCAGACACCACTTACGCTGGAGGTCTATGATAGCAGGAATTAATTCCAATCAAGTAATAAAGTTACAATACATAATATAGTTACATACCAACACCAGTTTACGTCATTCCAACTAGTCTAAATGTCTGCTAAGTATACCGTAAGACACACTATAGCACAAAGGTGTGCTAGGAGCTTCTGTTAACAATAGACTCCTAAATATGACTACAACACAATGTGTTGGGAGGTCTCTTTAATGATGACAAACTCCTAAATATGACTACAACACAATGTGTTGGGAGGTATCTTTACTGATGACAAACCCCTAAATATGTCTACAACACAACGTGTTGGGATATCTCTTTAACAAGGACAAATTCAAATAACTCTTAGATCCATGAACACAGGTCAGCTAGTAGAGCCCAGAGTCCAAACTAAACATGGAAAAGCTGCGTTTAGCACTTATGCTGTACACAACTGGAATAAACTACCAGAAGATCTTAGACGTGCCCCAAACGTATCCATTTTTAAATCCAGGTTAAAAACACTTGTCTTTTCACATGCCTATGACTGAGCACTTAAACTTATCCACATTGTTAGGCTTACAGCTTTTATAGCTTCCTCGTGGAATCTACTATGGAATCAACCAGTTATGTATTTATTTTGTTTATATTCTATTTTTATTTTCTTATTCTGTGTTTTACTATTATGATGTTTTATTGTTTTTATTCTAGTATTTGTTTTTATTCTATTGTATTTTTATAGTTTTCTTTTTCTTTGTAAAGCACATTGAATTGCTTCTATGTATGAATTGTGCTTTAAAAATAAACTTGCTTGCTGCAGTGTATGAAGAGGTACAGTGTTATACAGGTCTTGCCTGCTCACTTAACAGTTGGAACCTGTTTGTGAGAACAGGGTTTTCAGAGACACTGTAGAACCAGCCCTAACCTGGTATGCTGTAGCATCTCAAGACAAAAGACTTAAGGCTCTTAGATACAATCAATTGAACTTTGAAATCATAGGGTTACTGGTTTGTGAAAAACGAAGTACACCCACTGGAAATGTGGCTATTTTGTTACATTTTTGGATAAGTCTCTCCCGGCTTTGCACATCTGGAGACAGCAGTTTTTACCCATTCTTCTTCGCAAAAAACGCTCAAGCTCCATCAAGTTTGATGGGGTTCTTTGGTGAACCGCAATTGTCAACTCTTTTCACATATTCTCAATTGGTTTTAGTGTCAGGTCCTGGCTCTGGGCCTCTAGGCACCTCTATGTGCCTGGGGGTTACAGCCAGGGCCTGCCCACAGAGGTGTCTCTAGGCATCTCTTTGGTGCTGTTTTTGTTCTCCCCAATTAGAGGCAGCTGCAGTACGTTGCCTCTAATTGGGGACCCTATTTAAGTTGCCCTTTTTGTCTTTTGCTTTGTGATTCTATGTTTGCTTTGTGTGTTTCAGTTTGTTGTGTACCTCTCTTTTTTTCTTTTGAATAAAGTTGCTCAAATAAAAGGAATGACTTCCCACTCCAGCTCTGCGCCTCATGCCTGCCCTAAATTGTGACATTAATGTATTCAGATTTAGCCTGTTGATGATGCATTCACCTCATAAATCATGACTCACTGCTCTCCCCTACAGTACATAAGCCGCTTTTAATAATAAAAATTATCGTTATTGGTATCGATATCGGCGATTCTGGCCCTGTATTACTTGGTATTGGATTGAACCCAATTTTTGCGCTATCGCACACTAGTAGCTAGCTTTCTTGCCTTCCGGTAAAGAAAAAAAAGACTGATCACTTTGATATTACGTGACGTTTGGTCTGTCGCACAAGTCGAATGTCAAGAACTGCAACTTGTCTAAACAATTTCCATACATGACTTTTTTACGATGTAAAAAAAATGTTTTAACCTCCATACATTTCCATAAAAAATGGCGGTGGGTTAGCTGAAAGATTATATTGATTAGCAAAACGACCTCAACCAGCTCAATCACACCCCCTGCCTGCAGTTCCTCATCATAACAACACACAACCTGCCTGCAGTTCCTCATCATAACAACACACAACCTGCCTGCAGTTCCTCATCATAACAACACACAACCTGCCTGCAGTTCCTCATCATAACAACACACAACCTGCCTGCAGTTCCTCATCATAACAACACACAACCTGCCTGCAGTTCCTCATCATAACAACACACAACCTGCCTGCAGTTCCTCATCATACCAACACACAACCTGCCTCCCTTGAACGGAACTCACATCCCAGATCACAATCACCTGAGTACTAACACCTGTTCCCCATTAACACTCCCTATTTAGTCTACCCAGCTTCCCTAGTTCTTTGTGAGGTATTGCTTTTGTGTAGCGGATGCATACTGAGCCTTGTTCTCCCGGGGTTTTTTTTTTTTTTTTTTGGATACAGTGGATTTATTACCTAGACCGTGTTTCAACCAGCCCTCTTTGCCTAATCCTTGTCTGTGCTTTTGCCTTTACCAGCCTTTTTGACCTGCTAGACCCGTTTTTGGCCCTGGACTATCCCTCCTCCGTCTGTCGTTGTGTACCTCTGCCCTGCCGTCCAGCCTTTCCGTGTACTGACCTGTGCCTGCCTCTGTGTTTTTTGCCTGTTGCCTTTTCCCTGTATTACTCCATTAAAGTGCGCGTACCCCGGTTGTTCCATCCAATCCTGCCTCCCTGGTGTATTCGTTACAATTGCTTTCTAGTGCTATTACATTTTGAACTGGAGCAGATTTACTTCTCCTACCACTAGAAACGTTAGCTACTATTTACAGAAGACAGCTTGCTTTAGATGAGCGAGTTACATTCAAAGCATCAAACTCAACCGAACATGCTGCTAAATGAACACGATTCTACACAATTTCTATACAATATGTAAGAAGTTTAGATGTCATGGAAAGGTTGACGAAAAAAAGAAATCATGGAGAAAATATATATTGACTGATATATTGATTTATTTAGGGGGGGCTAATTAATATTTTAGGGGGGCTAAAGTCTGCCTAAAACAGGCCTAGCGGCGTCCCTGTTCATCAGTCTGAGAGGGATTAAAGCAATTTCCAAACATTCACAGTGCATTTTTTACTGTCCAATGGATCATATAGAACAGGGGTATTCAAATCTGGCCCTCAAATCCAGCTCCACTCCATTTTTTCATTGCAACCCTCTAGTCAGGGACTTATTCGGACATTATTAAGACACCAGGTGTGTCCAATGACGTAGAACAGAAAACCAGTAGGCTCCGGTCCTCGTAGGGTAAGATTTGAATACCCCTGATATAGAACTAGTAGAAATTCCAGGCCACAGGCAATCTACATAGGACATATCGTCCCCTGAGACCACGTTGCCTATGTAGATTACATATCAAATGCAGCCCAAGACCTGACCAAAAGATGCTCTTAAAAGTCTCCAAGAACCCCAGGGTAACATCAAGGCTTCTTTCGCCACAATCAGCGCTTGACATTAACTTTTTCACTCGCCAGCCATTGTGGCTACTGGTTTTCCATAGTTACTAGCCACTCAGCATTTTCACTCGCCACAATTTTCTTGTTGGGAATTATGTTTCATTTGATTAGAGTTGACTATGGTGTGCTACATCATAGTCAACCTTGTTCACGCTGTCGGTCACTGGCACGCAAGTCAATAGGCCAAACACAAATGGACCAGAATCAAACTGTATGCAGGTAGTGCTCATGGGAGGTGTAGGGTCGTAGCTCGTAGGGTCACTCACATTGCAATGAGTTTATTATTTCAGATATCGTTTCAGAAGACTAAAATTTTAAAACAAATGTGTATATATAAATATACACAGGGGTTTTCCTGGCTGAAAATTAGGCAAAGGTGGTATCCCAACCCTCGCGTTCTACCGGACACCCCTCTGTGAAATACCTTATATAATATCTGGCTACACACTTGAGAAAGACAACTATTATAGTGTTAAATCTGTCCTGTTGTGAATTTGAGCAGCTAATGCATGCTACAATGTCCTCCCTAATCGCAACCCAAATATACAAGCAATATATTTATTCTTAACATAGGCCTATTGACTTGTTTTTCAAAAGAAATATTGCCTTGACGTCACATGGTTTGTCTCCCTCCCTCGACTTCCTTAAGCTGTAGCCTACTTGGCTCTGCTACTGTCGCTGATACAGCGTCTTCACGTTATATTGTTAATGACAAATATGTTAATTCTGTATTTTTTTACACCCTATATTGCATATATAGCCCAATGTTTTTGGTAACAGTACATACCCTAATCTGATGCTCTTTCACCAGTCATTTTCGTTTTGTCTTGCGATCTCTCTTTAAAAACAGATCTGTTATTCTAGGCTACTAGAAGTCACCTGCAACGTTAAAAATGTTATGCGGATTGGATGTAGTTTGAGGTTATTACGTTTTGACTAAATATTTTCACAAGCTTGGGTGCAAAAGTAAACTAGGATACACTTGTTTTTCCGACGTTACTCATCTCCGCAACGTCGGGACCTGCGTGGTCCTGCATGCAAGGTTGCCAGATTTTAATGTCAGAAACAGACATTCTCCTAGAGACTCCAGAGAAAATCGGCCCGCATAAGCCCAATAAAAATAGTCCAAATGTGTGTAGAAAACACCCCACCTGGCAACACTGCCAATATGGAAGAAGTTTCCTTCTACCGTCACATTAGCTGCCGTGTTTCGCTGGTACTTTATTTATGAGTGCAAAATTATGTTTTACCATGCCAACACACAGAGGCGGTGCTAGATTTTGGGAAGGCTGTCGCCTCTGAGTTTTGAATGCTGGAAAAACCCTGTGTATAGACATATAGAACGCGACCCGCCAAAGTGGCTTGTAAGAGAGACTGCGTTACACGCCACAGCCAATATCTACCCGCATTTGGCGGGTGGGCGGGTGCTAATGTCAAGCCCTGGCCACAATGAATGTCAAAGTGAATGTCATGAGTCAACTGTCAGAAAGAGAGCGCACAAACTTACCTTCAGGGAGGGTCAGGGAGGAAGAAGCCATTGCTCATGTGGAAGTCGGAAAGTCTTTGCTTTAGTTTTGTTGGGACAATGCCTGGCCATTACACTGCAACTACGCAGAAAGTAAAATGGAACAGTGTAGACATTATAAAGAAACAGCTGGTAAACTGCAAGGTAGTAGGAGGGAGGATCTTTGCTTTAGTTTGCAGGGACAATTCCTGGCTGTTACACTGCAACTACGCAGAATTTGTAGTTGAAACTAAGTGGGAAGAAGAAGGCTAATACTTTTAAATTGCCTAGCAATAGGAGGAAAGCCAATTGCATTGCAACTACACCAGGTAATATGGAGCTAACAGGTAAGTAAATGGGATTGTTACAGTGACACCTGGTAATATGGAGCTAACAGGTAAGTAAACGGGATTGTTACAGTGACACCAGGTAATATGGAGCTAACAGGTAAGTAAAGGGGATTGTTACAGTGACACCAGGTAATATGGAGCTAACAGGTAAGTAAAGGGGATTGTTACAGTGACACCAGGTAATATGGAGCTAACAGGTAAGTGAAGGGGATTGTTACAGTGACACAAGGTAATTTGGAGGCATAACCATAATATTCAGACCATTACTAGTGACAACAATATGAATGTTTCAGGAAAGAACAATGAATAACCAAGGAATCTGTAGTTACACTCGAAATACAACGTTGGAAAAGGGAGAAGACTTATGCTGAATTTCACAGTAATAATACAATAGCTTTGTAGTAAAACTTCACATTGTAAAAGCGTAAATACACAGGATTTTAACAATTGAGTTGTGCTGAAATAACAGTAATGTCAGGAAAGTAATGACATATTAGAGTGCCACATATCAACTGTTGATGGATAATTGCCACATTCTTACATGGTTGTCGCGGTCTTCATTCTGTATTGCTTTGAGTAACGTTCCTTAAAGTTTCCTTGTTATTTCAGCATACACAAACAAACGATTAATGGGTAATCAGTATGCTCTTACCTAGTGTAGCTGTCTCAGTTACATGATTAATAGGTAATCAGTGTGCTGTTATCTAGTGTTACCATCTTAGTTACATGATTAATGGGTAACTAGCGCACTCTTGTCTAGTGTTGCCATCTCAGCTACATGATTAATGGGTAACTAGCATACTCATATCTAGTGTAGATGTCTCAGTTACATGATTAATAGGTAACTAGCATGCTCTTACCTAGTGTAGCTGTCTCAGTTACATGATTAATAGGTAACTAACATGCTCTTACCTAGTGTTGCTGTCTCAGTTACATGATTAATGGGTAACTAGCATGCTCTTACCTCGTGTTGCATCTGTTACATGATTGATGGGTAACTAGCATGCTTTTACCTAGTGTTACCGTCTCAGTTACATGATTAAAGGGTAACTAGCATGCTCTTACCTAGTGTTGCTGTCTCAGTTAGATGACTAATGGGTAACTAGCATGCTCTAACCTAGTGTTGCTGTCTCAGTTACATGATTAATGGTAACTGTTATGCTGTTGAGGCAGAGTCATTGATACAAATAACCAGTCGTTTAAGGCATGTTGCATTACAGTACACTGCCCAAACTCCCACTCCCGTTGCAATAATAACAATAGCAACAACGTGCCATTTTACACTCACCACATCTTCCTTTTTAATGAGAGTCAGTTCCCTAACTAATCATCCTTGAAAACAATATTGGACAATACATATATTTTGTAAATAAACTTAACAAATAATAACGTCTGCCTATACTGTATGTTGGTACATATATATATATATATTTTCTTCTAGCAGTTACCTACCAATTTCCGCACAAACTAGTGTTGTTACCCAGTTGTTTTCTCTTTGTTTCTATGTTGTTTCCTGCAAATTACCCAGTTATTACCTTGTTATATCCTTCCTGCAAAATAAAGTGCTACTGAGGCTTTTTCTAGTGGTTTCTGCTGGGCCCACATAAATGGAGACTAGGGGCCTTGCTCAGCTGACATTCCATTACAATGTGCCTGGATACAGAGAAGGGAAAACATTGACCATGGAAGACATAGCTATTGTCATTCATAGTGCATTAGGTAAACAGAATAACAGGAACTCTGAAGAACTAAACAAAGCAGCATTATTTAACAAAATGCAGGGCAGGAATACAGTATGCCAAAAACGAACAGGTCTGATTTGATCTCAGATGCAGAATCGGAGTGTGGTGTCTGATATGGAGGATGCAGGTGCTTTATGCTGTCTTCATGGCAGCAATTGGAATGACAAGTACAAATTCCTTCTATGACTTAGGCAGCCTGCAGTTCCCCAGAGTGAAACTAACCATTCAGATAAGATCTGTAACTCTACATCGCATAGATGTTTGAATAGGGTTAAGATTGCCACCTCCCTTCTGCGAAATGGAAAAGACAGATTCCATGTTGGTAATCTGACCATGATCTATGTTAATATAGTTAGATCCGGAAATATTTGGACACTGACAAAATGTTCATAATTTTGGCTCTGTACGCCACCACAATGTATTTGAAATTAAATGACCGAGATGCAACTGAAGTGCAGACATTCAGTTTTAATTCAAGGGGTTGAACAAAAATATTGTATGAAACATTTAGGAATTGCAACCATTTTCATAAACAGTGCCCTTATTTCAGGGGCTCAAATGTAATATGACAAATTAACACAATCATAAATAAAATGTTAATTTTTACTTTGTCGAGAATCCTTTGCAGGCAATGATGGCTTATAGTCTGGAACGGATGGACATCACCAAACATTGGGTTTCCTCCTTTGTGATACTTTGCCAAAGCCTTCACGGCAGCTGTCTTCAGTTATTGTTGGTTCGTTCAAGGTTCAAAGGTTCATAAGGTTTATTTGTCATTTGCAATAACAAGTTACGGCAATGAAATGCTTGGTTTTCCTACTCCCAACAGTGCAGTTAAAAGTTAAAAAGTAACAGTAATTATAGTTTAGAAAAATAAGATAACACAATCAATCAGTATAACACTATACAAAAACACACATCAATAATAATAACTATACAAATATACAACCGTAGTGCAATGTAAAAGTGACAGGTGTGCATGATATAAGTGGCAGATGAGCATGATATAAAGTGACAGGTGTGCATGGACTATGGATGGAAGGGAAGATGGGTTCCCGAGTTGAGCTGCCTTACAGCCTGTGGAAAGAAGCTGTCCCGTAGCCTGTTTGTTTTGGACTGAATACTCCTGTACCTTCTGCCTGACGGCAGCTTGGTAAACATTCCGTGGCATGGGTGGCTGGGATCTGTAATGATCCGTTTGCTCCTCCTCCTACACCTCTCTGTGTAGAGATCCTGCAGGGATGGCAGGTCAGACCTTGTGATGCGCTCTGCTGTTTTAATCACCCTCTGAAGTGCTTTGCGGTCGAGGGCGGTGCAGCTGCCATACCAGGCGGTGACACAGCCGGACAGGATACTCTCGATAGTGCATCTGTAGAAGTTGGTGAGTATCCTGG
>JACXGI010017432.1:0-14518 GCA_016801175.1 Esox masquinongy
CACACACAATATTTAATCTCAGAGATTATACTAAGGGAGGAGATCGGAACAATCAAACACAGATGAACAAAGCATTCAAACACAGGTTGGTAAGAGGACCTGAAACAGGCATGTTACAGATGCAAGACAGTATCTGAAATCTCCAGCTAAAAAGAACTACCTGGAATCATTAGTTAATTCCTCCAAATAACTGAAAATTTACTGCATCCTACTACAACAGACAGCAGTGCACCCCCCCCTCCCCAATCAAACAATCTTCTGACACCCAGACCTTATGCTGACTGGGATTGTGATTGGTGCTGATTTCAGAGGAGCTTGGGAATTTCAATGAGATGACCATGTGACCAGCATCTCCTGAACATTTCCCTGTCTGTCTGACACCGTCCTTTGTTTCTTCCTTTTACCTTTTCTGTCTCTTCTTATTCCAATAATTGAAATGCACATATCTCTGTCGTTGGGATCTATAGCGCCCCTGTGACCACGGTGGGGTCTGTTAATAAAGGATCCAAATGAATGACCCCATTTCTGTCCTCAGGGCTGGTCTCTCTCCTGTGAGCCAACATGTGAGTCTTCAGCTGCCTGCAGGTGATGTATTCTTTACCACAGTCGCCGCAGCGATATGGTCTCTCCCCTGTGTGAGATCTCTGATGGACTTTTAGGTTTTCCTTCTTACTGAATCCTTTGCCACAATCGCCACAGTGATACGGCTTCTCCCCTGTGTGACTTCGAATGTGTTTTCTCAGATCGCCACTGGTGCGGAATCCTTTGCCACACTCACAACAGTTGTATGGTTTCTCTCCTGTGTGTGTCCTGATGTGCACTTTCAGAGGTTCACTCCGACTGAATGTTTTGACACAGTAAGGACAACTATACGGCCTCTCCCCTGTGTGAATCATAACATGTCTTTTCAGATGGCCGCTGTTGTTGAATCCTTTCCCGCAGTCAGGGCAGGTATATGGTTTCTCTGTGTGGATCCTCATGTGCTCCATTAGCTTACTGTTGCAGGCGAACCTTTTACTACAAAGATGGCAAGTAAACCTGTCCGCAACATGAGTTTGGAGGTGATCTTTCATACTTTCTGTGGACTGTAAACGGAATCCACAAACAAAGCAGAGCTGTTCTTTTTCCTTTGTATGAGTTTTCACATGTTTAATCAATGATCCCATGTAATAAAAAGCCATGCCGCAAACATTACAACAACTTGGAGTAGCATGACTTTGACTGGTTGATTTTTCAGGGGGAACCCCTGTGGATTTCCTGCCAGTTTTATTGACATGGGAGATTTGTCCTTCAACCATCACTGATGTCTTTGAATTGTCTGGTTTAAAACCTGATGGAGGTCCTCTAACCTCTATACCTCCAACTCTTCCACTGTGAGCTGCAGACCAGTCAGGATTTACCACAGAGAGGAGCTGAGGGACACTGGTTGGTTCTGATGGTCTGTAGTCCTCTCCATCAGCTTCTGTTTTGATCTGTTCAGTTGTATTACTGGATAGATGTTCTGACTCTCCACTTTCATTCATCAGGGCTTCATAGAGATGAGAGGGTCGAGTTGGGTCTCCTTCAAAGGCAGGAGAGAATGTGGAGAATTCAGTATAACTCTCAGGCCCTTGAAGCTGCTCTTCCTCCTGACTGGTCTGCAGTTCCTCCTCTTTAATCTGTGTGGATTGTGGGTCCTCCTGACCCAGACTGGGGCTCCACTCCTGCTCACATTGCTGTTGCTCAGGGGAAACCTCCTCTTCAGAGAGAGTTAGCTGCTGAAGATCTGGAGGAAAGGACAAAAAACAAAACAACTCAAAGGTGACATGTAGACTCATCCCTATTCTGTTAGAAATGTACTCATCCCTAGTCTGTTAGAAATGTACTCATCCCTAGCTCTCAAGAGCCTTGGGTTGAAAGTGCTACAACTAATCTTGTTCCCAGACATTTCCGTCCAAATTCACAGAAAGGGTTTAGCTACTAAATGTTTTCCATCTTTAGTTCTGTCGACTGACCATAGATGACACAATCTAAACATTTTCAAAGTGGTGTACGTCTTCAACAGATTTCAACCGCTATGCTATGTGGACACAAGTTGTCAAACTGTCTTCAATTGAGGGAAATGTGTATTTTACAAGGCCTGCTTTGCGGTATCAGAAACTAAAATAAGTAGAGAAACCACTGACAAAGGCGCGAATGTGTGGTGTTGTAGACATCTTTTATTTATGGGATATCAACAAGACAACGTTGAGAGCTTAAAACATTATCTAGACAAGAAGCAACTCCAAGGGTACGTTTATAATGCGCGCAGTTCAACATTTTTTATACAACCTTTCAATTTTACAGCGTTGCTAGGGAACACTGGGATTCCAGTCATTGGTGGATGTTCCATAAAAAAAAAAGAAAAATGACATCCGACGCCATGACATTGTAACGGACAACTTAGATTAATGTGCATGGGCATCATTCATTGTCGATGGATCAGTCAATATTTTATGTAGCCTAAAAACCCTCAAACAAACAGGGTGGACCAATACAACTATAGCTCAATAACTACGAAACTATCCACTGTTCCACTTGGAAGAGATAAAAATATAGCTTAAGGCTGTCTGACGAATCTTTTAACAACACAGAGGTCCTATCTGGAGAGCTTGGACCAAACTAATTAGGGAACCGATAGATATTAAGTTATCCGTAATCTTGCTCTTAGGCACAAAAGAACAACACGTCTAACATTAATTTAATGTTCAATAACATTTTGTTAACAGTTTGTTTCACGTTAAAAGGTAAACATTACGAAACCTGTTTTTTGTAGCTTTATCACAGGTTGAAGAAAAACGTCTAGCAGCCTCTGTAGACGGACAACTTCCTCATGGTTCTCTACCATCGTTTTTTCAACAACTCCAAATATCTCCTCTGCTGCAGCGATTAATCTATCGTTGATAAAACCCCTCAACAATGGCATTTTCTCCATTTTCAGTCGATACAAGTTGAGTAGCTAGCTAGCTTTTGTGTGAAGTAAATGATGGTAGAAAATACTTCCTCTTCTGTAGTAGTATTCTGCTGCCAGCAGCACTGACGATGACGTCATATCGTTAGTGCTGGTAATGAGGAAACTTTCAAAATAAAAGGACCCAATGTTAATATATTGCAATGTGTATAATTTGTTCTGAAGATAGTAAATTGTAACCAAAGGCATTTTATGTAATTGTATAGCAATACAATATATACAACGAGGCCTATGCAAATAGCCTGAAAAACTAGGCTATGTGAAGTAGAACATGGCATTAGGGAAATACTCCCTAGAGTGTGTAGAATCTATGTATATATCCACACAACCTGCACCCAGTATGTGTTGTGTTGGCGCTTTTCCTTGATGATTACTAAACTCAATCTCTGTTGTCAACAGCTCTGAGTACAACGATGTGAGATAGGGGTTATATGGTTTCTCATGACTGTAATGTGCCCTTACAGGGGAACATTAAGTACAAGAATATCTGGAGTGCTGGCCCAAACTGCAGGTGCTGTGTTGCTGCCACACACGTCCCTTTCTTTATCCTGCATTGCATGTAGAAATTGCCCCATTGACCTCTGGGTGTGCTCCTCGCTAATCATCAATACAACTGGAGCTGAAGCATTTGGTGAATGTTTTGGTATAACACCCTTTTGAAAATGGTTCTACAATTGACCCTGCCTCCAGTGGACCCTACCTCCATTGGACCCTGCCTCAAATGGACCTTACCTCCAGTGGACCCTGCCTCCAGTGGACCCTGCCTCCAATGGACCTTACCTCCAGTGGACCCTGTCTTCAGTGGACCTTACCTCCAGTGGACCCTGTCTCCAGTGGACCTTACCTCCAGTGGACCCTGCCTCCAGTGGACCTTGCCTCCAGTGGACCATGCCTCCATTGCACTCTGTCTCCATTGGACCCTGCCTCCAGTAGACAATGCCTCCATTGCACCCTGCCTCTATTGCAGCCTGCCTCCAGTGGACCATGCCTCCATTGTACCCTGCCTCCAGTGGACCATGCTTCCATTGGACCCTGCCTCCAGTGGACCATGTTTCCAGTGGACCCTGCCTCCAGTGGCATCCCAAGATGCAGCAGAGTTCACATTTTTCAGTAAAAATGGGATTTCCAGTAGGCAAATTGGAAGTTTTGGCAACTTCCTCACAAAATTGGAAATCACAAAAATGTATGTTATTTTTTCCCTGTATCTGTGACCATTCTTAACCTTCTGGGGCGCCGCACCTCCGTGACCACCCCAATACAATTTATGTGTCGACTTTGGTGGTTTG
Organism: Esox masquinongy; assembly: GCA_016801175.1. Taxonomy (NCBI): domain Eukaryota; kingdom Metazoa; phylum Chordata; class Actinopteri; order Esociformes; family Esocidae; genus Esox; species Esox masquinongy. The sequence goes on from JACXGI010017432.1 coordinate 4,276, forward strand.
ACAGCATTATTGATGAGTAGCATCAATAATTATGTAAATGATGTGTGCTGGAGTGCAAGGATTGAGATACCGGGGTGGAGAGTCCCCCTGGAGGGTGGTTAGAGAATGGTAACCATCTGACTGTTTTTATTCTATTGCATTTTTATATTTTGCTTTTCATTGTTAAGCACTTTGAATTACTTCTATGTATGAATTGTGCTATATAAATAAACTTGCTTGCTATGATTTTTATCAGTACTGTGAACTTCAGTAAACTGTATCATGATAGACACTTTCACCATTAGCACAGTCAACTCCTTACAGCATTCGGTCATTCTGTGACTACTGCTTCCTGTGACTCAACCACCTCATTAACTCCAAAGTCACACAGTGTATTGCACTGGAGCCGATGGAGTGGGTGTTTAATGTGTCGACAATGTTTAATGTGTCGATATTGCTCTGTTTGTATTTGCTTGAAAGAAATACATAAACATAGCCTTCGACTACAATTCAGTCTTCATAATGAATTAACACATTGCCATGCATTTCAATTATGCCTTTTATTTAGAAAAATAGTGCATTAGTGCTGCCAGCATAATATCCTGCTGCCAGCAGAACGATAATCTCTTTTCGGTTAATGGAAGTGGGCGGTGTGCTGTGTACCCACGACGGTAAACTAGCATAAAGTCACACAAGGTCCCTAAAACACGGACTGGACTTCGCTTTGATGGAATTCATGTTTAGGAATACGTGGGAGGGAATAAAGTATTTCAGGAATTTTAGGTACATTGAAGTGACGGACAAGCCCACTCCCAACATATTTTTCAAGTGTGCATGGTGTGGTAAAAAAAGGGAAAACATTAATTTTGTAATAATTTATTCATTTGTGAGATAAAGTAAATGTATTTTGTAATGAAATGTAATGACTATAGGTTATAATTGCAAAATGCAGATAATGTATATCTTTTAGAATGTAGTGTATTACCAATTCGCTGAAGATTAATTCCTGTCTAGGAGTGTGTATTGGGTCGGTTCAGAGATATCACACACACACACACACACACACACACACACACACACACACACACACACACACACACACACACACGAGCGTAAGAAAGAGAGAAGACAAAGCGAAAAAGATAGTGAGAGCCGCGGAGAACAGAGTGAAAAAGCAGAAGAGGAAGTAGTGAGAGATGAGAACAACTTCTACATTCCTGTTTAGAATGGCAAGTTGCGCTACCAAAACGTGTCTCAAATCATCAATATCATTGTTTGGTTTCCTCCCATCATACATGGTGATTTCTTAAAGGGAGGTAAGAATATGCACAACATTAGAAAGCAAAACGTTTTAAGTGCCGGTTTGGTGGACAGATTGAGCCATATCCGTGACCCCCCCACGCAAGTTTAAGCTATATAAATTTAGTTGGTCTGCAAAATGTCCCCAAAACATTAATTCACTGCAATTGGTGCATTCTTTTTTTGGAACTGGGGTTTTAAAATGTTAATAATTTAGCAGTCACGCTCACCCTAAACTCGACTTAGAGTTTAGACAAACGTTTTTGTACGGCGTCCTTTTATTAGTGCCATGATCTTATGTGTTGGTGTTTCTAAGACTAACCCCTCAACTCTTCCCAGACTGGGAGCAATTGTGTGACTTGAACTGGTGTTCCATTTCAACTTAAAGTCTTTCCAAACTGGGACAGCGGTATGGCTTCTCTTCTGCATAAGCGAGTTGGCATTCTTTAAACATCCTGTGTACTGAAACTCTTACCACACTAAGAGCAGTAGTGTGGCTTCACTCGAATGTCAGTGTCTCTCTGTCCTGAGATGACCCTCTTAAACCAAACTTCTTACCACACTGGCTGAAGTGGTATATTTATATTTCCTGTGTGAATGTCCTGATGTATGCTAGCTGTTATTACAACTTCCCACACCGGGAGCAGTGGTAAGGTAGTCTTGTCCATCTCTGTTTCAGGGTGGGAGATGTTTAGAGGAATCATCAGATAGTTAAATAGTGCTGAGCAGGTATGTTCCTAATATTTATTTGCAAAAGGTAGTATATAAAATATATTTTAACCATCAAGCAAAAAAAGTTGCAAGTTTCATTATTTCACTGTACACAGCACTAACATTGCAAATCACTACAACGCTGATCATTCAAACAACACTTGTGTAAAAGGAGTTTTATTCCTAAATGCATTTAGTGAGCAAAACAAATCAGAGACATGAGCAGAGAAAAATATAATACACCAGCAGCTTCAAACGGAACATTAATGAAGGCTTGAAAAATATAATGCCAAGCAAGAAACAGCAGACTAAATTTGTTAACATTAGCCCACTAGATCAGCATTTGTTGGCTTTCTAACTCCAATAGCCATGTCACACTACTGCTACCACAGTATAGCACACACAAGAGAGCAAAAACGTGTTAACAGGCAGCTATCCTCAGTATGGGAAAACCTGAAAATCACAGGAAATACAAAAGTACACCAGAAAACAGTTTGGATATTATCAACAGGTCCAGTTGGCTACGAACCTCACCAGTATCTGCCCGTCTTTGGCTGAATCTAGATCCATTCAGGTAATACTGGCTTTTAAATTTGATCATGCAATACACCAAAATATTTTACAAAATAAGCTTTGGTGGGCTATAAATACACTTTTTCCATTCCATTCATAAAAAAGCAATAGGAAACGTTTAAATAGTTGTTCTGAAGGCTAAATATTTGTGTTAGTTATTGCACACCAGCCACATGGTGAGGGAGAGTTGGGGAAGGAAGGTGTTTTTTTGGAGCACCACAGCAGGACAGAACCGTCTCAGGGTTTCCTACGTCTGAAACAAGACAATGCCCAGTTTATAAACACAACTAGATCAAACACAAACACAAAATCATACTGCAACAGACACCGAGGACACAAACCACAAATCACAATTTTACCTTCAAAAAAAATCAAGGGCTAATAAAACTTACTTCTGATATCCATGATGCTGGTAGCCGGGACCCAAATTAGACCCGGCCTTCATCTCTACAGCCATGGAACACTGGAGAACAAAGGGCAAGACAGTCTAAGCTACTAGAACGGGAGTCACAGAACAACGGAAAATTCAAGACAACACAGAATATAAATCTGGTAATCAAAACTACAAGCTTTTACTACACCCAGCTATTTGTTTATGCTAGCTATGGTACCAGCTGAAATGAATGGCGAGAATAAATTAGCAGTCACTTAATCCCCTAAAAAGGACTAATTCAAAATGTCAAGTAGCTACAACAGCCAAATCAATTAAGTAATTAGATTGAGGGGTTGTTAGAATACAAAAATCATAAAGGATTTGAATTATATTTACTTTGTCAGATAAGAGTTTGACTGCCAGCGACAGCAACTTTTTCTTTTGCAATGTTTTTCAGTAGTTCTTGGTCAAACTCGCATTACATTGTGCATTCTGCTGTTACCTACATTGTTACACTACTCAAAAAAATTAAGGGAACATTAAATCACACATCGGATCTTAATGAACAAAATATATTAAAGATCAAAATCTTTACTGTACATTGTGTAATTTGTTGAGAACTAAATGACATAACAATGGTCAATGGAATCCAAAATCACCAACCGATTGAGGGCTGGATTCAAACTCACACCGAAAATCAAAGTAAACAATTGAAATCTCAGGCTGTTCCAACTTGCGTGAATTTCATCACAGCAACTCATAATGTGACTCAGTAGTGTGTATGGCCACCATGTGCCTGTATGCGCTCCTGACAACATCTGGGCATGCTCCTGATGAGACGGCGAATGGTGTCCTGGGGGATCTCCTCCCAGACCTGGATCAGGGCATCAGTGAGCTCCTGGACAGTATGTGGCACTATTTGACGGCGTCGGATGCACTGATACATAACGTCCCAGAGGTTCTCAATTGGATTCAGGTCTGGGTAATGTCAATGGCATCAATGCCTTGGTCATCCAGGAACTGCCTACACACTCTGACCACATGAGGTCGGGCATTGTCCTGCCCCAGGAGGAACCCAGGGCCCACTCACCAGTGTAAGGTCTGAGGATTTCATCCCGGTACCTAACAGCAGTCAGGGTACCATTGGCTAGCACGTGGAGGTCTGTGTGATCCTCCAAGAATATGCCTCCCCAGACCATCACTGACCCACCACCAAACTAGTCATGCTGGATGATGTTGCAGGCAGCATAACGTTCACCACGGCATCTCCAGACTCTTTCACATCTTTCACATGTGCGCTGTGTGAACCTGCTCTCATCTGTGAAGAGAACAGGGCACCAATGGTGGACCTGCCAATTCTGTTGTTCTCTGGTAAATGCCAATCAAGCTGCACGGTGCTGGGCTGTGAGCACAGGTCCCACTAGAGGACGTCAGGCCCTCATGCCACCCTCATGGAGTCTGTTTGTGACAGTTTGGTCAGAAACATGCACACCAGTAGCCCGCTGGAGGTCATTTTGTAGGGCTCTGACAGTGCTCCTCCTGTTCCTCCTCGCAAAAAGGAGCAGATACCAGTCCTGCTGCTGGGTTGATGCCCTTTTACGGCCCTGTACAGCTCTACTCGTGTAACGGACCATCTCCTGGTATCTCCTCCATGCTCTAGAGACTGTACTGGGAGACACACCAAACCATCTTGCGACGGGCACATATGGATGTGCCATCCTGGAGGAGCTGGACTACCTGTGCAACCTGAATGGGCTGCAGGTACCGCCTCATGCTACCAGTAGTGACAAGGACACTAGCAAAACGCAAAATTAGAGAAGATTCAGTCAAGAAGGATAAGGAGAGAGAAATTGTCTGTGGCCACCACCTGCAAAACCATTCCCCTTTTGGGGGTTGTCTTGTTGTTGCCTCTCCAGTGCACCTGTTATCACTTTCATTTGCACCAAAACAGGTGACATTGATTCACAATCTCTTATGCGTCCTAACTGGACAGATTGATATCCCTGAAGTTTGACTTGGTGTTATGCTGTGATGATTATGTGTTCCCTTAATTTTTTTGAGCAGTGCATTTGAAACCCAACACTAGTAGATAAGTGAACAAGAAAACAGATCTGGAACCAGGCTAAAGAGCACAGTATTCAGTGTTAATGCTGTCTTACCCTGGTTTCTACATCGGTCCAGTCTCCCTCGACACGGTCGTCCGCCTGGGCAGCATTTCCTTCTGATGACCTCCTCTTACGGCTGAATAGATACAACACAGGGTCAACCAACACAGGGTCAACCAACACAGGGTCAACCAACACAGGGTCAACCAACACAGCTCACTGGTGTTTAGGAAAAGCATGTGACAATCTGAAGCTAGAATATATAGTCGGTGAAACCAACAACTAAGAACTGACTTCATAACAACAATTCCCTCCTTGGACAATGTTCCCCGGGACGCTCCTTTCATCAGCAATACAGAACCAATCAGAAACGTGCTAATGGTCAGCTGTAAACAGGAGACATCTACCTTGGTCCAATAGGATGCTCCTGCCTCAGCGTCTCAATGTCGGTGAACTGGACAGCTTGCCCCCCCCCTCGGGTCCGGAACACTTCACCCTAAATGTCCCCAATACAGACGTTAGAACTCGTTATCCATCCTCTGACATCCCATGAGGGAAGTGGACAGAACAAACAAAACAAACGTTCCCACTAAATTTAAGTCACATTTGGAACCCTACAACAAGACTTTCTATGGAGGTTTTGTATAGGCTTGTGTATAAAAGCTGCTGCCATAGAAGGTGGTGTTTCTGTGAACGGTAGTGCCATAGGTGGCGTTTCTGTGAGTAGTGGTGCAATAGAATGGTGGTGTTTCTGTGAGCGATGGTGCTTTAGAAAGGTGGTGTTTCTGTGAGCGATGGTGCTTTAGAAAGGTGGTGTTTCTGTGAGCGATGGTGCTTTAGAAAGGTGGTGTTTCTGTGAGCGATGGTGCTATAGAAAGGTGGTGTTTCTGTGAGCGATGGTGCTATAGAAAGGTGGTGTTTCTGTGAGCGATGGTGCTTTAGAAAGGTGGTGTTTCTGTGAGCTATGGTGCTTTAGAAAGGTGGTGTTTCTGTGAGCGATGGTGCTATAGAAGGAGGCGTTTCTGTAAGCGATGGTGCAATAGAAAGGTGGTGTTTCTGTGAGCAATGGTAATATAGGAGGTGTTTCTGTGAGCGATGGTGCTACAGAAGGAGGTGTTTCTGTGAGCAATGGTGCTATAAAAGGTGGCATTTCTGTGAGCAATGGTACTATAGGAGGCGTTTCTGTGAGCGATAGAAGGTGGCATTTCAATTAAAAGCTAGTTTAAAAATGTAATATGTTTTGTTCTATATCTAAGATCGTTCGTATTAACAAGACCTCCGGGAGGAATGAATCCACCATTTTTTACCCTGACATCACTGGCCAATGTGTAGCTGTTCACGCATCAGCATCATTTAAATCAGTCCAGTAGGTGGTACTGGACTGCAAATGAGAACAGTGCTGAAAAGAACCGTTAGGAGAGCCACTGGAATTAAATAGGGACTACAACAAAATTTTTCGCCGATTTTCTCCCTGACCTTCAAATTGGTCTTCTGACGTGGCGTCGCGATGGACATACATCAGCTGTAGTCTCTCAAAAATATATTATTCCACATATTTTTATAGGAAAACCATTTTGGGTTAAAAATTCAACGTAAAATAAAAATAATCAGCTGGTTCCTCGGCCAGTACCTTAATGAGTTTGGTCTGGATCTCCCCGTCCGAGGCCACGTCCTGGTGAGTCAGCATGTACTTATCGCACTTGGCCAGGGCCTTCTCGCTGGGGGCGGAGACTTTGATGGCGTTCGGGCCCAGGGCCGGCTGCATCACCGTGTCCAGCTCCACGTTGGACGGGGGCTTGTGGTCCACCCACCTCTCGCCGCCGGCTGAGTGGGAACGCCGGTGGACCGCACGCACAGGGGGGGCCGTCTGGTCGTTGAGGGACAAGGTCAGCGACAGCCATATATGGTAACAATAACAAAACTGTGGTTTGTGAGACCGCTAAAGCTTCAAGGCAACATTCAGCACGACCAAGAAGACAAACACAGCAAAACCACGTTAATTAGGAATCAACTGCATGCTTCCGTTTCATAACGGCGTCGGTGTGACGGCGCTCACGCTCGACGATAGAGGTGGTGTTATAAATTCAGTCCTTGTATGTTACTGAGGACAAGCAAACAAATCATGTTAAGTTAGTAAGAAGACGTTTATTTTGATCTAAAGCAAAAAACAAGAACACTTACAAAGAGGAAGCATGCATGAAACCATTCCCACAAACGTACGGCCCGCTGACGCCATGGCCGGTGTGTCATCCGCTAGCTGACGCTAAACCTAACGCCTGAAGTGTACGCTGCCTCACTGACCCTGTATGCTCCTGCCAGATCCTCCTCCTGCACCTCCTCTAGGTCTACATCACAGGATCGGACGGCCACCTCTCTCTCTGCCTCCCTGCCCCTCGCCTCCTCCCAACACCTGCCTCTCCTCCTGCTAAGGCTGCTGGGTAGGGCCTGCGCTGGGGTCCTGGCGTTAGGGGACTGGTACCGGCTAGCCTGCCCGTCTCGAGGTAGCCTCTGCTCCCACTCGGAGATAGAGGAGGCGACGGAGAGGGAGGCGGTGCTGGCGGTCTGGGGGGGGGAGGTGGGATGGGAGCCTGTCCGCTGCCTGACTTGCTGGGGAGGGGCGTACACAGGGGCGGGGTCCTGGCTGAAGGGAGGGGGCTTCAGAGACCCAGACAGACCACACCCAGCCAGTTAGGAGTCGTACATACACATTCACCACTGGCTGCTGACACAAACATGCGTGGAACATTAAAGCAAACGCACACAAACACAGCCCAGCGATGGACAATAAAAAGTGCATTCCGCGGAAGGCCAGAGTCCGTAAATATAAGTAATTATCTAACAGAAAGCCAGCAGATTAGTTTCTAGGTGAACTCCTAACCGTCATGCTGAGGTCACTAAGAGGCGGTGTAGCGGGTCAGTATCAGCGGTGTTTGATTAAAAGGGGCGAGTCCTTTTTACTCCATAGATTAGGAAAGAGGGAGGGAAATAAAAACAGGTCAAACTAGCCGTCCGGCCAGTCTAGAGGCGCATGTCATAACGTACAGGGACGGGGGACGGCGAGGCCGATCTCTTGGCAGGGGGGCCGCCCTTCTCCCGAGAGGGGCGCTGGGGTTTCTCGGGGGCAAGGCGTTGGGGCTTCTCGGGGGCGGGTCGCTGGTCAGAGGGGGTCTTGCTCTCGGTCACGATGGCCTTGAGCTGCTTCAACTTCTCATCTTTCACCCACAGCTTGTTCTGCATCTCCAGCTGCTTGGCGCACACACGACGCTCCTGTGGGCACAGAACGGGCCCATTCATCTGGATCGTGCAGACACTATGACTACCAGCTGACAAAGACCGGCCAAATGGAAAGATCAAGCCCCCCCACCCAAAAAAAAAAACTGGAACCCTTTCACTCAACCTCCAATTCACATGAAATGAAAGTCCGAACAGTGTTTGTCTTACAAAGACCAAGGAAGAAGCCTCATACTCACACACTCCTTCTCCCACTTGAGCTTGGTGTCCTGGACCATGCACTGCATGCGCTGCTCCATACGTCGCTTCTCAGACTGCTCCCTCTGCAGGCGCTGCTCGCGGCTCTCCAGCTCCTGCTGAAGGGACCGCTTGTCCTCTTCATAGACGTTGGTGGTCTTCTGCAGGATGTCGATCTGATGGGGAAGTTGAGGGGAGGAGTTTAGTGACGGCCGACAACACCAAAGTCATTTGAGATTGAAAATGGCTGCCTGAGCAGGTCAACAGCACCAAACGGTGATTGGATGAATGTCTGCTCTGATGACTCGAATGTAATGCAAAATCAACAATAGTATGTGAGGTAGTTTTATTGTGTTGTTGTAAATAGGTGTAGGTCAGTAGTCTTACCTTGTACTCCAGCATCTTGCACTTCTTCTCCAAGCGTTCCATTTCCGTTTTCTGGGTTTGAATGGTCTTGTCCTTGTCCCCCAGTTTGCCTCTCTGGTCGTGGATGAAGTTCTCCTTAGAGGCCAGGCTGTTGTCCAAATCCTGGAGCATCGACTTCAGCATGATGGCTGGAAGAGCAATTAACACATATGGAAGATTTTAAAAAATTATTATTATAAAACACATTCAGTGTGGGAGCAGCTTGTTCTAGCCCTCTTATTTTTTTGTAATAAAAGGTGTCTATGAGAGCGGTACATTTGCTGACAGGAAACTGCAACGTCCCCGTAAAACCTAATCACCTTCACTAGCTGCCTACCTCTAAGACCTCAAACACGGTAAACAGGCCATTGTCTCACCAGATCCCCGAGGGGTTGACCATGTTAACACGGTACATGATGAAGGAACCCAGGGAACATCTCACCATGCCCCCCAGGGGTTGACCACGTTAACACGGTACATGATGAGGGAACATCTCACCAAACCCTCCAGGGGTTGACCACGTTAACACGGTACATGATGAAGGAACCCAGGGAACATCTCACCAAACCCTCCAGGGGTTGACCACATTAACGAGGTACATAATGAAGGAACCCAGGGAACATCTCACCAAACCCTCCAGGGGTTGACCACGTTAACACGGTACATGATGAAGGAACCCAGGGAACATCTCACCAGTCTTGTTGTACTCCTGGGTCATCATCTGCCGGACCTTGTGCCTCTTCTCCAGCACCTCTATGAGGCGGGGCAAGGTGATGTCATCATGGGGGTCTGTGATCTCGCTTGAGGGAAGAGGCGGTAGGTTCTGGAGCAGCTGGTGCATTACCGACTGGGTGGATTCTGGCACAGCAACAGAAAGAACCATCAGGACATAGAACACAACCGTCAGGACACAGAGCACAACCACCAGGACATAGAACACAACCACCAGACCACAACAACCCCAGAAATACCATGGCACCTCCAACACTGGTCTGTCTGCCACAGGGATCCCAGTCTGGTTCTCTATTAAGGATTGGCCTGTGCCAGGTGCTGGATCAGTGGCAGGGCTAAAGCAGGACATATAATAACTGGAAAAGGAAACCACCTGCATCCACAGGCCCTCCACGTTCCTCCAGGCGTCGAGAGAGCTCATCTTTGAAGGCCTGGTTCTTGTGACGGCGGCCAGCCGCGAAGCCACAGACAGGCCGGTCTGCGGGCCGGTCCACTTCCACCTCCTGGGTCATCTCTGCAAAGCGCATGACGAGCTGGGGAAACAGGCACGTCAGAACCGTAGCATGACGAGCTGGGGAAACAGGCACGTCAGAACCGT
>JACXGI010017433.1:0-14460 GCA_016801175.1 Esox masquinongy
CACACACACACACACACACGCATAGATCTAATTTGCATTTCTGGACAGTTATGTCAGCAGTTATATTCTCAGAACAACAAAACACAAACCTGAGTATTCTCAGAAGAAGGAATAGGATGAGAGTAAATGAACATTTAAGTCAAGCAGCAGTACTTACACAGAGTGACCAATGGTGGTAAACACACACATTTATGTAACGTCACACCCGTGGGAGTCAAATCCGTCACACCTGTGGGAGTCAAACCCATGACACTGATCTACCAACTGAAAATATAAGGTGCACAATATGTTTTTTGGCTTCCCCCTACACAGAAATCCAACTGAGACAATGTTCCCTTTTGCAGGTGAGCTCTGTTTACAAGAACACATCCACACAACAATAATATATATCAGAAGAACGCGTAAAAGTCAAAAACAAAAAAATTGCAACTCTTATTCCAGACATCTAACACCACGTTCTTCAAGCTGTAGGGGTGAGGAGAGACACAAGGAACTCTGCAGGCCTTTTCAACTGTGTGATAAATGGAAGCTGAAAGAGGATTCACCTTGATCAGTACAGCCTTGATCAGTAGTACAGCCATGATCTGTACAGCCTTGATCAGTACAGCCATGATCAGTACAGCCTTGATCAGTATAGCCATGATCAGTACAGCCTTGATCAGTACAGCCTTAATCAGTACAGCCATGATCAGTACAGCCTTGATCAGTACAGCCATGATCAGTACAGCCTTGATCAGTACAGCCTTGATCAGTACAGCCATGATCAGTACAGCCATGATCAGTACAGCCTTGATCAATGCAGCCTTGCGGGATTGATCAGGCATTAACCATCCCTGCTAATAATGTAGATTTTTGTGTATCTGTGATGGAAACAGGTTTTTGTCTAATACTTTAACATTTCATTTTATATGTATCTTTCACATTTGATAAATGTAGGAATGTAGAAAAGTATGAGCATCAAAGCTGTATAAAATAAATGAACATTTTTAAATGATTTACAGGATTTTAGTGAGGAATACTGTTCAATTTCTGAAAAATTTCAAGAAATACAAAAGCATTTCAGTGTATGTACAATATTATTTTTGTATGATGTAGATAAAAGTTATGAAATGTTGTTCACGGTCTCCACGTAAGAACATCCATACAACAAGTCCGTTTGTCAGGATCTTCCAATGGTTTGTAATGTCGTTTTGGTATAAATAAGTATGTGCGTGTCTGTCTATGTGCTTGCGTTTTGGGCATGTGCGTTTTAATTTTCACATGCGGGGAGTCCCTGACTAGTGCCCCCCATCCTGCTGGTCGGTTCACATTGAGTGGGGAGTGTGGGGGGGCAGTGTGGGGGATGTTCAGGCCTACTGCGTCCACACATATACACACACGTACACACACATACACACACAAATACACACACCTTATTTTTCCTCTGATGGCACCTCTGCCTCTCAGTGCCTTTATATACTAACAGCTGCCGTTGTAAGCATAGTAAAATAAAAACATCTTCAATGCAACGAGAAGTTCAACCCCCAAAATATATTTCTTAGCTCATAGGGTGTAAATGATTAAATTACTGTGTGATTATAGAAGTCATTTTGTGGATCTCTTTACATCTCCAAGCAATTTGGAGAAATACTCAAGGCTGTGTGATGTAATGGGGTAGGACTGCCAAATGGCCCAACACTGTGGCAGTTACCCACCCCCCCGACAACACACACACACACCTCCTCTCCCAAGCAACTCACACCCACACAGGCAGTCATTATAAGCTGCACAAACACGGATGACAACTGGAGATTAATGGCGGACCCATGGTGACAGACCCATTTAATTGTTAGGCACTATGGCAGCTGAACTCTTCTAGTATATTTTTACAAGGTTACCACAGCTTCACCGTCGCAACTTCAAAATGCTCCTAATTGATCATGACCAATAATTAATTTGAAAAAGCCGATGCTGTACAGCCTTGTCGCTGACTCCTCAAAAAAAGTCAGTTACAGAGTTATAGAGATATACAGAAATACCAACTTACAGAGTTACAGAATTATAGAGTTACAGAACTACAGATAACAGAAATACAGAGTTACAGAATTACAGTCTTACAGAGATATACAGAATTACAGAGTTACAGAGTTAGAGAGACATACAAAAACAAAGACTTACAGAATTACGGAGTTACAGAGTTACAGACAATGGAAATACAGAGTTACAGAATTACAGAGTTACAGACAACGGAAATACAGAGTTACAGAATTACAGAGTTACAGATAACAGAAATCTAGAGTTACAGAATTACAGAGTTACAGAGCTATACAGAAATACAGAGATCCAGTCGTAGAGTTTTACAGAGATACCAAGTTACAGGTATATAGAGATATAGATTTACAGAAGTTTCGGGACTTACAGAAATAAAGTCAAAACGTTATAGAGTGGCAGAGATACAGAGTTACAGAGATATACTTACAAAGTTACAAAATTGCAAAGTCACATGATATATAGAAATGCTGAGTAACAGAAATACAGATATAGAGTTAGAGAGATAATGAGTTATATAAGTACAGATTTACAAAGTTAGACAGATCCAGCGATTTACAGTTACAGAGATAGAGTAACAGAGAAAAGGACTTACAGAATTACGGTTATATAGAGATACAGAGTTACAGAGGTATAGTTACAAATAAAATATGTATATAAAATACTGTTACATAGATAAAATTCCTCTTATCAATCACCTGGTGAAATCCTTATTCTCAACCTCCATGGTAGACAATGACAGTTGGAGATTAAGGGTATTTTCTTCTCCAACCATGGTGTCATTGGCTGAGTGAATCTACAGTATTTATTTACAATGTCTCCCCCGCATTCCTTCCCTCTAAACCCAGTCAGCCCAGACACACACACACGCACGCACGCACACGCACACACACACACACACACACACACACACACACACACACACACACACACTATCAAGGTGAGGACCAGCAATGTAGTACCATGAAAATAAGCTATTTTACCTTAACCATAACCCTAACCTTAACCAATGACCCAAATGTTATGCCTAAACTTAATCCAATTCTAACTCCTAAACATTATCCTTAATGAATAAATGCAACTTTAACCCTAATTCTAACCCTAAACCCAAACTGAAGTCAAACTCAAACAAAGCTTTTTCCTTGTTTTCTTTATGTAGTAAAACAAGAACAGACAGACAGAAAGACAAGCACACACACACACACACACACACACACATCCACCCACAGCCAGACAGACCTTGGACTGCCATGGAAGAGGAGGTCACAGCCCCAGCTGGAGAGTTGCAATGGTAAAGTGTGTGTGTGTGTGACTGAGTTAGTGAGTGAGTGAGTAACTGACTGAGTGAGTGCAAGGGCACTGCCAGTTCACGGCTGTTGGAATAACCCAGTAAAACCACCAGGGAATGGACAACTTTGTCAGCACAGGCCGAGAGAGCTTCCCAGCCAAGTGGCAGAAATGTTATGAAGTCTACTTGGCACAGAGGCACTGTAGCACCTTTAGCCTGATTATCCAAAGGCTAATGTTGAGATTCATAATGACTTCATTCAAAACCCCCATTCATATGCATTTTGTTTCATTTTATAGGCGTACCCAATGTCATTTCACTTTAAATGTATTATTTGCAATGAATGCAAATTAAAAGTCAATCGGTTCATTTCATTGTTTCTGTCTCTCCCGTGCCCCTTTTTATAAGAAGAAACCACAATTCCTAACAATGTTAGGGGTTATATGCACATTTCTGGAAGGCATTTCGAAAGGACTGTCACCAACAAGTTGAAACATTTTTGTTTTTTGGCAATGGAGGAGGAGGAGAGATGATTTCGACCAAGTTCCTGCACTGGTGTGGTATAAAACCTGCCGTAATACTGTCATTCTCTCTCTCTGTCTCTCTTCCTTGGGCCTGTATAGAAGACACACTCGTACCGACACAATGCCAAAATATCTCTGCACAGGTACCACAAACTCTGCCCCCCGGATCAGAGGTCTAAAACATTACCATGCCGTTGACCGACACCAGCCCCTACGCCCTTATTTGGTCGTGAGCTATGTAGAGGCCCATAAAAGGGTTCATTTGGCTGCCGGCCCCAGAGCGGAAGGTCCGGGGCCGGCTGAGTGTACGCAACACCGAAGCCAACACGCAGAGTAAATAACTCATCGCCAGTATAAACCATCGTCATCGCCGCAACACACTTAAAGGGCCGTCTCCGTGAACAGTGCCTTTGTTCTGGTCTGGCGCGGCGTGGCCGTGAGGGTTTAACTGCAGTGTGGTCAGAGGGAGGGCAGAGGGGTGTGACCATGCTGAAGGTCCAGCTACGTTCCAGAGTACATTCATGGACAAATGAATTAAAACAACACTTTTTCAATTCAAATTTCGGCAAGGCCTCTGGCGAGCATAAACTAAAACGCATTTTGATGTAGAAGGTGCATTAATCTGTTACTAAGGTTTGGGACAATTTGTGCCGGTTTCACAGACACTGATTAAGCCTGGTCTAAAAGAACTCAGCTTATCTGCATTTTTTGGGTCTAGACTAGGCTGTGTCTGCAACATGCACCCATGATGTTTAACAATGCAGCTAACAATCCTTCCTTTGATTGATCTGTTGTTGGTGGAAGTTGTCACACAAAGCAAGAAATGCAAACCTGTTGCTTGAAACATTAGAAAATTGGCTTCTACCATTTCTACCGTTTACACTTTAAAATGTATTTACCCCCAACAAAACCAGTCCATTTTAATAATAATCCACAGAACAATTTTCTTCTGGTGTGGCTACAGAATTAAGTTCCTGCTAAAGTAAACTGGTGTGCATTTAGACATTAGCTGTTAGTAAAGAGCCTATGCCGGAGGTTGGGTGAAAAGACAAGAAGAGAACACGCCTTAGTGATAGTCTGCTATGATGCTGTGGAAACAGACCCCCAACCCACCGCTCTCCATCACCTTCCCGACACAGCAGCACCCACTTAGGGCCTGACTCCTGTCACCCACCTCACCTCCTCCTCTACCCTGCCAGACGGCTCCTCAGCCCTGCTGTTCCTCGTGCCACAAACTCACGTCAACCCCGCTCCTCCTCCTTCCTCAGTCTGCCACCCTCAGGTGTCCTCTGGGTGGTTGCCAACTGGCAGGTGTGTGTCCTGTGAGACTATGTGTGTGTGTGTGTGTGTGTGTGTCCTGTGAGACTATGTGTGTGTGTGTGTGTGTGTGTGTCCTGTGAGACTGTGTGTGTGTGTGTGTGTGTATGTGTGTGTGTGTGTGTCCTGTGAGACTATGTGTGTGTGTTTGGAGTGGCGAGGGTCAGAGCCAGAGATAACAACATTGGGGTTTTTGGTTGCAGACAAGCAAAGGTGTGTATTAACAGGCTGAGGGAAAATGAAGGAACTGATTAATACAACATGAGGACATTGGCTAGGAGAGACCAGAAAATCAGTGTTCACGCAACAGGCTAGGAGACTGGGATCGAGACAGGACGAAAGTTGATCATTTGTTGTGATATCGTCAACATTCTGATTGGGCACACATTCTTAAACAGGTGTAGACAATTAAAAGACGTGCAGACATCTGATTTTCATCAGATCTTCTAAGTGTAAATAGACAATATCAGGTAAAAATCCGGAGAAGATAAGGACATAGGACGCATAATAGAAGTAGATATAAAAGAGGCCTTCATAACTACACATATCTGATGCCGGCTCCACATCTCTCTTGATTCACATCATCTGTCATTTGTAATTATCATGTATAATTTGATCAATCCCCACATCAGTCTTTAACTCATGGTTTTACGTTGTTTTAACGGAACACAATGCATAGTTTCCATGGTAATTACAACACAATGTCTCCGGCTAACACTAGATCCCCATTAAATAATGGATTGCACCAATATCAGATTCAAAGGGGTGTTTATATCCTTA
Organism: Esox masquinongy; assembly: GCA_016801175.1. NCBI lineage: Eukaryota > Metazoa > Chordata > Actinopteri > Esociformes > Esocidae > Esox > Esox masquinongy. The sequence goes on from JACXGI010017433.1 coordinate 5,938, forward strand.
GCCAGCATCTAGTGATGCAGCCGTATTGCTGGGGCAGTGAATGAGATGATGTCCGTTCGTCTGTCATGTCATGATTTACAATGACGAACAGTTGATTAAGAATGAATAAAATATGGTGGCGCTGTCGTAGGCTGTGCTGGGCAGAGACAGCTAACGGAGTGTTCTGCGGTATCAGGTGGCCTGTGGGGGGGGGGGGTGTCCAAACAAGGGCTGAGACAGGAAGTAAAAGAAACATCTAACAGGAGGAGCAAATATGCCAGTGCAGTAAATGTAGTAGATCAACCAATACTATTTGAACAACATGAACAACAACTGTGAATAACTTTTGAAAGTAAATGTTCCCCAATGAAAGTGCCTCTGGGAAACAGGAATGCAGTAATTTACAAACAGCTTCTTCACCCAGCCCTCCTGCATGGGAATGAGTTGCTAAGGGGATGCTAATGTCATGTTGGGTGGAGGTGGTGCTTTAGTCCCCATCTCACTCCAGCCTAGATCCCCAATGCTGGGCCAGGAGCTCTGCCAGACTGAAACAGGACTCTATGGGCTATACATTCCAGAGGCCGGTCAGGTTTTGATATTATTCGTAAGCCTTGACAAGGTGACCCCAAATCCTTAGTTTTGACTTTACAGGTGATTCGAAGCCTGGAGAGATAACCTCAAAAGGAGTAAGGAAAATCGACGGAATGGAAGCAGAGTTTCCACGTAAAACAGTGTTGTCTGTGGGGATGGCGTGACGCTTGATGAAACGTCATATGCAGCTGGTATACCTGGGTGGCTTTTATCACTGCAACCTGCCAATAACAACCTGTGTCAAAAACAGTTTGTCTCTGAGTGGACAGACAAGGCCCCAAAAATATGTTGAAATCACAACTAAACAGGATGCATTTGGGGCCTCCTCCTCAACGTCCGTGCAGTCACAATCAGTGAGAGCAGTCACAGTGTGATCGGGCCACACCAACCCCTCCAACACAGAAAGTAACACACTTCACAATAAAAGCCGTAGTAGATCATGTTTCATATAAATGTGTGAGTGCTGAGACGCAGTGGACTGCGTTAGGTTTCTGGTTACTGAAGGTGTAATAGTGAAAAGCCCCACCCCAAAGTGTATGCATGTTTTCCCCCCTGCAAGCAATTCTATGTTGCTATGACGACCCAACGTTGCCACAACAGCCCTGCGTTGCCACAACAAACATGGGTTGCCAGGAGAAGCGTGGATATTCACTGCGTCCCTCCGGCTACGTCTAGGAAATCAGTTTAAACACTGACATTAATATCGACTGTATCTAAGACATTTTTGAGTGCCTCAACATCGTGGTCTGCGTTCCCAACAGGCAGCCTACCCTGACACCTGTTAGGATAGCAAGCTTTCTGACCCGTCATGTCGATGCCACAAATGAAAGGCATTTCACATTTTCACAAGTTAAACGACAAAAACTGCAAGGAAGCGGCGGGCTCCACACGCCACTTGGACTGTGAAGGAGACAGAAGGAACATTCAGAATGGGGAAGATATCCTGCAAACACGCCTCTCCAGAGGGTGGACCCAACTCAAAGGGAATAATCCTCTGAGGGTGGACCCAACTCAAAGGGAATGATTGAAACGAAGCGGTCAGTTGGCAACGTTAACGGCATCATAATGCTAACATTTACACTGCAGCTGACACTTACAGCCCGCCGTTGAATTGTAGTCAGCTGGACTCACAGTAAAGCAATTATGAATGCGTTGTGGAGGTATCGGCTTGTGTAGGCAGGACAGGTCATGTCTAACGTCTGCACTGTTCTTCCCCTGTATGTTCTTTGGGTTTTATCTGGAGGAAGCTGTGCAGATGATGACAATTTAATGTGTGGAGATGACTCTCCATGTAGGTGAATCAGTTGACTCCCTGTGTGCGTGGATCAGATGATTCCCCATGTAGATGAATCAGCTGACTCCCTGTGTACGTGGATCAAATGACTCTCCGTGTACAGTAGGAGGATGAGATGACTCTCTGTGTAGGTGGATCAGATGACTCTCCGTGTACAGTGGTGGATCTAATGACTCTGCGTGTACAGTAGGTGGATCAAATGAGTCTCTGTGTACAGTAGGTGGATCAAATGAGTCTCTGTGTACAGTAGGTGGATTAGCGGCCCCTCTGAAACATTTGCTGCCCCCCCCCCCCCGTGTGTCGCATATGCGTAATATGCTCCTGAGTCACATAATATGCTTCTTTCTTATATATTACATTGGGTACTATTCATTTAAAAGTGCAGTAGGCAGGATTTTATTCATAGAAAAATCTGACTCGGGTAGTGACAATGCAGGCAATCCTGTTCCAGACAATCTTTAGCGAATTGCCTTTGGCGAGGCAGGACATGGCTCCATTTGTGCACACATATTGCCTGGAGGTAGCAAATGTCTGCGATAAGGAGTTAAGAAAACGTTTTTCAGACAGAAGCTACAATGGCAGCTAGAGATGACAAAATAGCAATTCCTCCATTGCCTACAACAGCGTACACATAAAAAACTGCCAAGTGAAGAAAGATTTTGGAGAGTCCCAGCTAACAATTTTCCGTTGTCACAGTGTTGTTACGACGTTATCTGGCGACCAAAATTAGATAGCAGCAACGTTGTCACAACTGGAAAAGTGAAAGTTTTCTTGTTGTCACTACAACGTAACTAATTGGTGTTGTCAGTTGGTCGCTAGCATGTCGTAGCAACGTTGTATTTCTAAGGTTGTCGGTTGGTAATCGCGAATCCCAGGCATCCTATCCAGTTGACCATTCATTGCCCTTTTCCTCTTACATTTTTTATATTCATACGTACAGCTAGAATATGTACAGCTAAGTTCATTTCTGTCCAGTCAACATCTTGACAGTTTTCTCCAACCTTGTGTTTACCTGCTCCAACTGTTCCATGAAATCTTAAATGTGCACAACACATTTCAGCAGGGTTCTACACTGACGTTTAGTTTTACAGTGAGGTATTATGTATAAATATCATACATTTATTTTATCAACCCTTTCTCAGATATAATAATGGCAATGCTGTTAGATCATCAGTCCAGACATTTTCATCTAGGAAATTACATGACATATCCTGTAATAAACAAGAGCCCCATATGTAGCTAAAAAGTATATACATTTACAAACAAACCAGAACATTTATATAATTTAAAAAATATTTTATTTATCACCCACCTCACACTCCCAAGTTGGTCAACAGTACAGAAATTAAAATCAGAACTGTGTAGGACTTCACAACCATCAGGAAGGATAAAGTAGCAAATCTCATCTAGTTAACTCCAATTAAACTGTAGGTCTTCAATGGCAATAGCTATGATAAACAGTATTTTTTTCCGCTAGTAGAGTTCTATCCTTTTCCAATCATTGACATTTTTGTTCCAGCTATCAACTGATCAAATTTAGAAATATTATCAAACTGGCCACTTTACAAATAATTAAAATATAAGAATACAAGCCAATATGAATGCTTTACTCTTCATTGGGTTCTTTTCTTTTCAAATGGTGAAGAAATCTGAAATCATGAAGATGAGAAAAAATTTACAATAAATTGAAACAAATAATAAATATTATCCAACTGACAAAATAACACAAGCAAAGACGGACACTTTACACTTCCTTGTTGTCAGAAATGAGTCTGAGTGGTCTTTGATTCTATCTTTTCCTTCCTCTGCCGTTGGACCCGTTGCTGCACCTGGACATGGACAATGAAAACAGTATAAAACAGTGTCAACCTTTGATTCAATTTGTTCATTATTTATATCACTTTTACAATTTTGTCAAATATCTTGCTGAATCATTACTTGTGGAACTCATAGTAAAAATCTTTACATTTGAGTACTTGTGAGGTGACTCGATGTTCATCTATTTTTTTTAAACGTTACCAACCAAGCTAGTTAGTAGTTGACTTACTGTACTGTACTGTAGCTTGCTAACGTTTGAGCTAACGTTAGTTGGCTTGCTAGACAGTACTGTAATTCGATGGGAACTACCAAAGTGATTTTAGCTATATGACAGATAGTTATATATCTGCTTTGTAAAGAAGTTAAATACGCTTACCTGAGATTCCTTGTCCAGAAATGATGACGGTGCTCCAGAAATGATGTCGGCTTGACGAACTAAACTGATGTTTGTTTAACGTAGTCGTACAGTACCATTTGCTAGCTGCAGTAGCTAGTTAGCCAGGCATACCTAAAAGAAAACTTGCGCTACCTGCAGTAGTTAGCTAGGTATATTAAAGTACTCTAATGTAGGCTACACGACTAAATTAGAAAATAACTAAATTGGAAAATTGCTAGATTAGAAAACGAAAGTATGATTAACATCAATGATTATAACATTTCTAAATAGCAATAACTACTAATGTAGGCTAACCACAGTAGCAGAAGAGTACTGGTGAAAACTCACAGACATGACTAAATCAGAGCATAAATCAGAATTCTCTTAAACTGGAGTAAAATAAACGTGCTATAGCCACTGGTTATGTCTGCTGAGATACTGTAAACTTCTGACGACTATTTAGGAGTACAAACTATAACGAACAAGAAATGGCGGGACGCTCGAGCTGTGGCACATCTGCGCGTGCACAGTTTACAATTTGTGTACGCATTCCGTCAGATGTTGTGGGACATTATATAGAACTATTTGAATTGGAATTGCGATGATTGGGGAATTATTGTGACTCTAAAGATCTTCAGGTGAACTTTGAAATATTTGGAATACGTGGTTTCCGATGTGGTGGCAGTAATGACATTGTAGGCAAAGTACATTGTAGCAACGAAAATAGGAGTTAATATTTCCCGGTTGTAGTTACGTAAGATCGTTACATTGTCAGTATGTCCTGTAATTACGTTTCTGCTACATCCTGAGAAGGTAAGCAAGATTACCAATTATGTGGTCATTAATTTCCTTCAGATAACGTTGGAGTTACGTAGGATCGTTACCAAACCGGAACGAAAGTTGTTACATTGTCAGTACGTCCTGTAATTACGTTTCTGCTACATCCTGAGCAGGTAAGCAAGATTACCAAGTATGTGGTCATTAATTTCTTTCAGATAACGTTGGAGTTACGTAGGATTGTTACCAAACCGGTACGTAAGTAGTTCCCTTGTCAGTACGTTGTGTAATTACGCTCCTGCGATGTGCTGAGGAGGTAACGAAGATTACCAATTATGTGGTCATGCAATTACCTTCGGATAACGTTGCCACAACGTTTTGAGAAGGTAATGTCATGACATTACCAATCCATTACCAATCCATAACGTCAAGGTTGGTCGTGGTTACGTAACGTGTTAGATAGGGTAGCACTATTCGAAAAGGAGCTGGATTAAGCAAGGGCAGTAACATTGGTTCAGCAGCATTTTCAAGGTGGAAAAACTAATGACATTAAAAGGGAAGGTGTTCGACTCTGATTTAGAGGGAAGAATTGGGGAATTGGGAGCACTGTTTCTCACATTTTAATTATTTTCAGAATGTTACCTAATGCAGTTTCAAATTAATAATGTATATTTTTCATAATAGTTCATGTGAAAGAACATATAGATAGCCAGTTGTTGCCATTTGTTATTTTCTTTCACATGAACTTTTATGAAAAATATGCATTATTGTTTATGATTATAAATCGCCTAACACATGTATATACAGATAAAGAACTCATTAAAACAGGATCGTTGTGGAACTCAAAATGTTTACTGTCCCATATTAGTCAATGCACATCAGATAATTAGTAACATTAACTGTAATATAAGGAACCAAAGTATATCAGTATGTGATTCCTTTACTCTCATACTGACATCGTTTTCAACTAGCCTATGTACTACAACAGCGTAATAGAATTCCTGAAATTCAGTTATGGCTTTTGGTTTTGGTGTGCCACCCCATGATTTTCAGTGGCCCCATCTGGCCACCCCTATAAAAAATTTCTGGGCCCGCCACTGATGAGGTCATGTTTATTATGTAGAGAGAAAAAGAGATGAAGAGAGATTGAGAGAGAGGGAGGGGGGGCATGTAGAGGGAGTGGGAGGAAGAGTGACAGATCTGCAGAGTAATGAAAAGACATGTAGGGAGAGAGAGAATAATGTACAGAATGAGAATGAGAAAAAGAGAAAGAGAGATGGAATTGAAAATGTAAACAAATGCTTTCCATTCAAATGAAGCCCTAGACATGGAAATAGAGGTAGAGGTGAATAGAGCTGGAGAGTGGAGGTTTACATAGATGGAGAATAGATGAAGATAGAGAATGAGAATAGAGGTAAATAGATATGGAGAAAAGAGGTAGTTGGTGATAAAGAATAGAGGTAGATAGAGATGGAGAACAGAGGTAGATAGAGATGGAAAATTGAAATAAATAGATATGGATAATCGAGGTAAATAGACATGGAGAATAGAGGTAGATAGAGATGGAGAATAGAGGTAGATAGAGATGGAAAATTGAAATAAATAGATATGGATAATCGAGGTAAATAGACATGGAGAATAGAGGTAGATAGAGATGGAGAATAGAGGTTGACAGAGATGGAGAATAGAGGTTGACAGAGATGGAGAATAGAGGTTGATAGAGATGGAGAATAGAGGTAGATAGGACTGAAATGAAAGAGATACAGAACAACACAATGAAATCATGAGAAAACAAAAAGAACAATATTTGACACACTTAAAAAATGCAACAAAAAACAGAGCAAACTGGAGAGTGACCTTGTCCTAAATGGAGAGCTCACAGTGGGGAAAAAAACAGCACTTTGTAGAAACTCATTGAGCCAGGCATTTCTATAGGTAGCCTGTCATAGGTAGACAGGGCAAAGGCAGACGTGACTCTGGGACACATGGAAAAATGTGACAAAACAATCAAATACTAAAACCTCTGTAAGGTGAAATATTGCAATGTGCAATCACAACATGTCTGATGGAGATTCATGACCAGTTGACATGTTAGTAGAAACAATGGAGCAAAATCAATATTGTAAACTTAATATTTCACATTTTATATTATTTATTAAAATTAAGAGACCACTGCACCTTTTTCTTTCCTTTCCAAAAAAGCTGAAAAGGAAAGTTTTGAGTGAGGAACAGAAGCATTCAATTTGCAGTGGTCTCTTAATTTTAACCCTTCTGTTCCTCACTTAAATCCTTCCTGTTCGACTTTTTTGGAAAGGAAAGAAAAAGGTGCAGTGGTATCTTATTTTTTTCCAGAGATGTATTTGCCCATTTTTACAACACTGTACATAGCTAATGATAACACTATTTAATGCCTTTATGCATTTGAAACTTGTGTTTGTATTGTTTGCGTGCAATAAAAGATATTGCCCACATTGGTTATTTATTATTTCATTTTGATCTTTCTGATTGTCCATATGCATTGACAAGGTAAACAAACTTTTTTTATTCCACAATGAATAGAAATTTAAATGTAACTGTTAATGAAAAAATGAAAGTGAGAAAGAAAGTGAGAGATAGTGCATGAGAGAGAGAGAGAGAGAAGAATCAAGTGAGCACAGGAATAGAGAGATAGGCAATATTATGAGGGAGAGATAAAGAAAGAAGATCCAGAGACGATAAGTCTGCCATTAAGCGTAGAGGTTTTCACGTTCACTATAAATTCGCCATGAAGGTTAAATTCTAAGGGGATCTTAAGGAAAACTGGGACAGATTGTGCCTGTTAATGTCAACATCAGACAATGCTGTTTCCCTTCAGAACACTGATTTGACGAGGAAAGGCGGGTGTGTCTGTGTTTGTGTGTGTGTGTGTGTGTGTGCGTGTGTGCTTTCATGTCTACACATCCATACGTGCAACCATCTAATTTAAACATGGCTATAGCAAATTTAAATAAACGCTTACCCTTTTCACATGTAGTACCACTTGAGCTCCATGCAACCTGCAAACAACTGACAAAGTGTTGCACTTCATAATGAGCCAACCTGATAATGACAGGGAGATGTGTTCTCTCAGCACACTAGACAGCAGAACAGGTTAACACGTTCGTTTTGCAGAGGCATGGAAACACAGCTATTGTAATGAGAAAGGTGGTGTGTGTATGTGTGTCCACTGCAATGTACATTACCTTGTATGTTAGTGTGTATGTGTTTTTGTGGTTGTCTGTCTGTGTGTGTTTTCAGTACATGGGTTAGATTTCCGTGGTGTGAAACATCTCACTAATTTCTCAACTGCAGAGTGAAAGGTTTATCACGGCGAAAACACATTCGTAAGCAGCTGCACTCAGTCAGTCAGGACATCACAATTCCCAACCACAGCAATAATGAAGTGCCGTCCACAACTATTGGCATATGTGTCACCTCATATTTATACCCCGGTGAAAAAATAAGTTTGATGCAGTTGAAAAAAATAAATAATTCAATGGGAAGACTTACATCATTCTCCTATTACATTTGGTTAAGAAGACTAAAACATAAAAGAAGTGTTTTCTGAGGAAAAATAGGAATTTTCTTTATTAGGAATTAATTTTTTCTTTCTCTCATGTTTTAAGTATGATGTAAAGCTTATTAAAAAGAGATAATTTTAAAACATTTT
>JACXGI010017434.1:0-14541 GCA_016801175.1 Esox masquinongy
TAACCCCATGTCTGACTGTTTATAATGCATTACACTGTTATGACATGCGGTTTCCATGTCACTTTGCCTCTGCATCATAGGGTTAGGGTTAGACAGTGAGATTCAGGTGTTTGTCCCACTCAGAGTGAACAGGCAGGATGCATAGAATATGTCCACATACAGTCTGTAACCCTATATAGCCTTAGGTTAAGATACTTGCTTGTACCAAATGAAAGATTAAATCATTTGGTATTGAAGTTATAATTTGGTTTGCCACCAGCCTGGTATGGCCCCGGTCTGGTATGATGTTGGCCCGGTATGGCGCCGGTCTGGTATGATGTTGGCCCGGTATGGCGTCGGTCTGGTATGATGTTGGCCCGGTATGGCGCCGGTCTGGTATGATGTTGGCCCGGTATGGCGCCGGTCTGGTATGATGTTGGCCCGGTATGGCGCCGGTCTGGTATGATGTTGGCCCGGTATGGCGCCGGTCTGGTATGATGTTGGCCTGCTAGTTTTCTGTTCTACCTCATCATTAATTGGACGCCCCTGGTGTCTCAGGTCTAGACAGTTCCCTGATTAGGGGGTTGCAAGTAAATAATGGAGTGGAACTGACATCAAGGGCCGCAGCTGAATACCCATGCTTTATACCCATGCTTTATGTTAAACAGAATGAACAGGCAAATGTACAGACACAGAATTAACAGAAAATCTACATAGACAATGAACACCAAGCTGAAAATGACACTATAATAAAACATTGTGGATTATTTATGAATGAAAGGTTTACTGGATGATTTTGGGAATGCTTTATGTAAGGGTCATTCTAGCAGTATTCTAGCAGCGCCGACAGCAGAAGGCCCTGAGGTAACATGAGGAGAATACGGCGTAATAAGTCCACGTCTGCTAGAACCGGCGTTTTCCCACGCATCACATGTCTGTTTCTCTGTGCATTTTGGACTTATCCTTGGGAACACATTTTTGAATATGTATTTTTAAATTATTATGTGTGCTTGTCCAGTTGATTTGTGCCAACGGTCTGTCACAGGAGACTAAATAAATGATTCATTGCCCTCTGTCTGTTATCTCTCCCAAGTCCTGAATGATCCTTCACCCTTCATTAACCCCATACAGAGAGACAGATCATCCTCTATGACCTCCAACTGAGGGTTTAGAGGTGACTCAGCACAGCCAGTCTAGACAGACAGTACCCCAGGGCAGCAATGACCCTTTACCCAAACAAAAACCTCCGCTAACGCCCAGTGCCCCACAACAAGGGATAAAATGACCAAAATATACACTAAGCATGAAGCAGAGTTAAAATCATCAAAACGAATTGTGAAGTCTTAGTATTACAGCAGACGAGGCAACCAGTCTATCTGTCCTGTCATTCACTGACAACTGAATACCCGATGAGCACACATTTGCCAATAACTACTGAGGTGAAACAATCCCGGCTTCACGAGTAGGTTTTTCCAATGTAATTATCTAATCAGAGGAATAAAAGCCAGCCAATGTAATCCACGAGCGCCTACCAAATGGTTGTTTTCTGTTTATAAGGGAAGGGAGCTGCAAGCAGCCAGCTGTCCGTACATCTGACAGCACATCGAATGTCCTCAGAGGGAGGAGGGTAATCTCAGCTCTCAGAGGGACATCGATGTCGCAGCTCTGGACGTTGGTTAGCACCGTGCCCGCGAGAGGACACTCTCTGTGAAGGATTATCTTTTGTATCAAGTGATAGATAGGTCAATCTGACATACTGCTGATGCAGGGTTATTTTGGGGTTTGTTGACACCTGGGCCGGGCCCAGCCAGGGATCCAGGTGGATGACGTTACGTAACAGGCAGGCAGGCTGGTCGGCTGGGCTCCGACTCGAAGGTTCCTGTGGTATGGAGAACATTAGCGTCCAATTCAACTGTGTTAGCCGCATAACACTAAATCCCTTGTGATGTTCTGATAATTAAATTGATTGATTTTCTCATTGCAGTCATTACAAGATTCAGCCGATGGATTCATTCACATCTCTGTCAATGTTGAATGCCTAAATGTCGAAAGTAGTTTTGGAATGCATTCAAATCACTGACCCTGAAGTCCTTCCATCCAAATCCCTTTCTCCTCCCACCCCACCTTTCAGGACAAAGCAGCGATGACATGGTATATGCAGTGGGAGGCGTTACACTACTAATCTGCTGAGAGACCATGAGGAATATAAGAGGTCCCTTCAGCCCTGTAAGGCCCTCAGAGCAAACCTAGCATAGGGACCCACACATCTGCTAGAGACACAGAGCTCACACCCTTCGAGGCTTGCCTTCACCCAAGCAGCCGGTGAGTAGCTATCACTTGCGCTCTTTCACATGGACTTACATTCCTGTAAATATGTGCAAGATGTGTGGAATCCATTATCTAACTCTGCGATTCAGATAGGTTTCCCATGGCGACAGAGATGGATTTTGTTGCTGTTCTGTTCAAGAGAGTTTGTGTAAAACTGACCAACATTTGCAGAATGTTCTATTTGTTTTAATGTAAGCAAATTGCAGTTTATTTATATGCTGGGTGCAAAAAATACTGATCCAGACTGACAATCTGAGTGATGAGTCAGATAAAAACAACAATTTTGCCTTTTGTTTTCCTGAGCCTGCTTGATATGAATCGAACCAAGACGGTTTCATGGTCATTCATCCTTATCTGATTCAAGAATGGATGTAACAAGACAGACGAAAGCTATTGTTAGAAATATGTGTTTAAAACCGAGTGAGATTATGACATTGTTTGGTCTATTTATTTCCAGAGAGCTCCTGTGTTAATTACCTACATACGCACAGTAAACTAGGCTGATTTAGGAATTTTCATACTTCCTTGTTTCGGTTTTGTATTATCCAAGTCATTGAACACTATGTTGATAATGACTAAACATATGGTGGATGTGCAACTTATTTCCAACCTGAAACATTCTGACAACATCAGCCATGTTGTGAGTTTTTGGAGTGTCATTGTAAGAGGTGATTGGATTGCGCAGCTTCTTGTATGCTCAGCGTATTCTCCACATTGTCCTTGTACTAATGAGATTTGCCCAAATCTGAATGGCTGGCCGCTGGCTTGAAATGAGGAGGGGATGGGAGGAGTGGCTTATTAATTTGAGCTGGGTATTACATCATGAAATTGGGTCATATTTTTTTGCATTACTCAGCAAGGTATTTAAATGAGACGATCAATTACAAGGGTTACATGGAAGTATGATGTAATCCCTCTTGCCCTTTTATTTATGATTAGTAAAGTGATTAGGTTGAGCCTGTAAGACAAGGTTGTATGGGGCTGTTCAGTGAACAGTGTTAAGAACTACTAATATATAGTACGAAAGCAGATATTGTTGGAGTTGAATATGTTGTTTTATTGAGGACAAGGGACAGTCGTGTTCCCTGTATTCATCTCAGTTATTACATATTATGTTTCATTACAACTTTTATTTAACCAATAGAAGCTAATAGAGAACCAATATCCATTTACAGTGATGATCTGGCCAAGGGTTTAATGATTGCTAGACAACAACCAGTTAAATATTACATAGTAACCATACTATGTACGGAGGATTAGGCAGTTCAATAAATATAAGGTGAGGTATATTCAAATGGACACGGTACTTCAGGTGTGGTAATCAGACAGCAGTTTACTTTGTTTTCAAAGGTGGGATGCAAGTGTCATGTTTTAAAGTCTACTGTCATGTAGAGACGTGTTGTGTGGGTGAAGGGAGTCAAAATATAACAAAAATCTGTTTTTCTCTTCTTGCCACAGATTTAAGGAGATTTCATCAAGACGAAGACACTTCGGAGAGCGTGTTTAAATACTCAGTCCACAACACACACCAAGCCAGCTGACATTTAACCATGAATCTCGAGGTCCCCAAATTGGACATCAAGTCTGCCACCCGCATCTCCGGAGGCCCTGCAACACCCCGCAAGGGACCCCCGAAATTCAAGCAGAGGCAGACTCGCCAGTTCAAAAGCAAGCCCCCCAAGAAAGGAATCCAGGGGTACGGCTGCATTCACTGGGTCTTTCTGTCTCAATCAGGCTTTCGCAGTGACATTTTAATGAGGTTTGATTGTAAATAAATGTAAATGGTCTCCTTACAGCTTTGGTGACGATATCCCTGGAATGGAAGGCTTAGGCACTGGTGAGTTCATTACTTCTGCTCATCTACAATACAAACCCCAGAAATCCAGAGGGTTTGCTTTGCCTACATTTACTGATTGTAATGTTTCCTCTGCAGATATCACAGTCATCTGCCCCTGGGAAGCCTTTAACCACCTGGAGCTTAGCGAGCTGGCCAAATACGGCATCATCTGAGTCCTGCAGAACTTTGCCACCCATCCCACAATCCCATCCATCCCACAATTCTCTGCATCTACATAATCAACTTGTCCAAAGAAACAACTGTCATTTGTCTTTCACTGGTTTCTTCTTTTGTTTCTGCAGCCAAAGATCAACAGTGTTCTCTCATCTGCTTGTGTTTAGGGTCCTATCAGTCTGTTCTGGTAATGCACTGTAATTCTAGCAGCAACCTGGCATCCATCTTCCCTTGCTGTTTCTCCAAAAGCTTCTCGTCTTCTATCCTCTTTTTTAATCCTCTTCTACATGGAACACAACATGAAACTTTACGAAAGCATTGCAGCCTCAAAGTTGAGTATACAAACAACATACCCGTGAAATGGGTGGGTTTTCATTTCACGTGCCCCGGCGCTTCTGTTGTCATCATAGAGGCCTGTCATCAATGCCGAATTTTACACATAAAATCTGAGTCCTGTAGAGATGAGCCTGCTGCTGGTCAAAGCTAAGCATAGACTAATCTGTAACTGAGACAATTTGTATAAAACAACTTATTATCCCTTTCTTCCTCTCGCTCAGCCTCACACTTCCCTGGTATAAAAACATTTATTTAACATAACCAGGGTTCCTTAAATCTGGACCCTTCATCCCTCCATTTCTTCAACCATCCTCATCTTCACCTCTCCCTTTCTCACACTTCTCTTTACCTTCCCTTTCTTTTACTGTTTTTTTTATTTTTGTACAGTGTTTTTGTCTATCTTTATTACCTACATGTATTACATTCTCAGGGGTTGGTTCTTGTTTTATGGCTAAGAGAAAAGCACCTTGTCATTCACAGGCACCAGGCTGGACATCACATGGAGGTGTGTGTGTGTGTGTGTGTGTGTGTGCAACATCAATACCAATAATATATAAAATGGTCTCACACTTCAGATCTCAAACCGGATTTAAATTGTGATACCCATCTGATGAACCACCTGACAAGGTGGAAATGAATGGCCAGTGATCATTTTGATTGACAGGGGAGTCGTTTGTGTAACTTCAGGGATGCATCATTTTCAGGCCTCTGTCATCTTATTTCAATATTTACCACATGATCATGTAGATTCATATCCATATCATTTTTATTTTAAATTTTATTATATTTCTCATTATCAATGTATGTTTACATCAAGGCCAGTTCCATATTAGTAGCATGTGTCCTTTATTCATGTATGTACTCCTATTTATGTTCTCCACCTTTTACATTGTCTGTCACATGTTGGTGAGTTGTGAATGTATTGTGTGTGAATTTTGAACATTGTATCAGTACACTGCAGTTTATTTTGATCTAGTAGACCATCCTTCATTATCCCTCCTTCACATCCTCAATCAGTGCTATCATCACATATGCTAGTGTTTCATCGTCTTTTGATTTCATTCATCCCATTCATTTGATTTCTGACAGAACATTGCCCTCCAATGTCATTAAACAGTTCTGCACTGATATTGGCTTACACAAAGCACTCATTTTTTTTAGTTCTATGCAAAATGATGGCACTGATCTGCCCTACATTATACTGAGTAATCACTTTATAGCATACTCTATATGCTATAAAAATATTTGTCTATATTTATCTTTTATTTTCCGTACCTCGTGTAGTGATTTATGTTAGAATGGACCTGCTCACTCTGACAAACGACTGAAGTGAGTAATCAGATACCGCAGGATATCCAAATTGTCTCAGTTTCATGTGAAAGTCAAGTTAGCTGTGAATGATAAATGGGGTGTGCAATGTGGGTGCTTCTGTCGCGAACATATTGTACTGTCATGTCATAAAAGTTTGGTCTGCTCCAGTCTCTACAGGATCAAATGAAAATAAAGCTTGAAAAAAATTGAAAAAAAAAATGTTCTTTAACCCAAATATGTTCGTACAGTACAATATCTATCTAGTATGGCCTTCTATCGCTATCTCACATGACAATTCCTACTGGCACAGGTAATGACAGGTAACAGTTTATGATGCATGTAATGTCTGCCACTTGTAGCTTTTGTTGGAAATGTCCCAAACTTGCAGAGATTAGTTCAACTATTGAATAGAGGGCAGCTACGTTCATCATTCACAATTCCAAAAGCGTGGCACACACCAGACCAATCAGAAAACGGCAGTCCAACCACAGACCAGAATTTGGTTCACGTCGTTACACGGATGCCTCGTTCAGATTACAACTTATTTCATTGCAATATACATCCTTCTCACGCAGCCGTCATTAACCAGCCGTACTGAGGACTTCCACATGGATATCGAAGGGTATGCGCTCTGGGGCCCCAACCTCCAGAAGACTCAATTATTAGTTCAGCCTACTGACGTCATTGTCCTCTAACATTATATTGTGTGACACAGGTGTAGAAAAAATCCTTATCAGGGACTGTATTCACAAAACATTTCATCTTACTACCAGGAGGACTCCTAAACAGCACTGAAAGTTCCTAGCTTAGAGTTTCCTTCTAAAACCTCCACACAAAGCTGCTATGACCTACTTCGACTAAGAAATGGGGAGAAGTGTTAAGCTAAGAGAAAGGGCGGGGTTGACCCTGTTACTATGGATGATGTCGTGTTCCACGAACAAGATTACTTACCATGCCCACAGTGATTGGCTGATAGGGGAGGAGGGGTTTCTGTCAGTGAATTCATCATAGCTGTAGAAGGGTGCGTCATGTTGCCATATTGAAATAAAGATACTCAAATAAAAATGTAGGCAAAGTGTCACTGATTAAACATGAAAACAAGAATGATATACTGGCTATTCAAGATATGTTCTGCTAATTGTCAGCCTCTTACATGTCTGGCAGCTCGTAAAGAAATGCGCGTTCATTTTTTGATGGTGCAATTATTTTCAACGTCAAAATCTCATAATTCATGAAATTATGTGTCCCGTCTATAGCACCAACTACACCGGGTTGTCCAGCTATGGCCATGAAGTCGGCTTTGTTTCTTTGTAGTTGGCGAACATCACGAGGAAACCGAATGATTTGTCGCACGATGTGGGGTCTGGAGAGGGCATTTATTGTTTGATGCAATATTCGCAACCTTCTACTGACAGATGACAGATATACGTAGTTCGTCTGCGCTGCATAGCTGCATTTTCCCTGTGGCCAAGTAGAGTTGTCACAACCTAGATCTCTGGTGTTATTGGGTTGTTTCTGTTTGTTGTTGAAGTGACTGAATCCCTGAGTTCTATAATACCCTCGCGATTAAGACGATACCTTTTTAAAAGCTAGGTATCATTGTTTCTAAAACGTCGACCTGATTAGGATGCAGATTGTCGACAGCAGCCCTTTTAGGATTGTTTGTGACTGACACGCCGATTTGTTTTAAGAGTTACTCTGAAATCAGCAAGTTAGGAACTACTTAAGATGTTTTGTGAATACGGCGGTTGCTATCGGATTGTAGTTGGGTAGGTCCAGTCGAACTTGATTATTGTTATTAATATGCCTATGGTCCAAAGTTGATAATGCCACATGAAGCCAAAATTGACCTGATACTCTAACTAATCGGATACATGAACTGTGTTCTATCAAAATTACACTTTTCTTTGAAACTAGAGATAACACAGAGTCTTTATGGGTTTGATTAGACATGTGGTTCACAGCATAGTTCCTACACCCTATGTACTTGTAGAGATCTAAGAGTGGTTGACTGATTTGTTATACGGCGGACCTTACATCTAGCCTATCAGAGGGCCAGATGGAGCTGTTACCAGATTGTTTACACCTGTCGTCTCCCCCTGAGATATCCACAAGTGAATAGCGTGTAGGGGTCCATTTGCGATTAGGAACCCAAACCACTGCAGAACATGTCCACATCCCAATACATGACCGTTTCTGCACCAATAAACTATGGCATGGTCCATACCCAAAAAGCCGTTGACAATTCAATGAACAAATACAAAATGTCCTTTTCCATAGTGAATATCATTACTCTGCTGTGGTTTGACCTCAAAACTAACTGCACTCGAAATTGTCGTTTTCCGGGGGGTAGGTTTTAAAACGTATATTGAGTAGGGATTCCAAAAGTTCGCCACAGCAGTCAACTTAGACATGGGCGATAGTTATTCAGTAGAATGTGATCCCTTCCTTTCGAAACTTCATTTTTTCACTCGGGCAATTGCTGAGTCGCACTAGGGCACGGACTTGTTTGCTTGTAACACCCGGTGTTTGAGTTGTGGGATGGAGTTTCGTTGACTCTGTCCTGTCAGTACATTTTTAATCGCTGATATCATTGTATTTTGTAACACAGCGAAATAAATCGGGAGAACAAACCCGAAACCCATGGCAGAAAATATTGTGAGTATGACAACACATTGTAACTAGTTGCAGCTAGTATATATATTGTGGATTGTTAGCCGGCTAGCTCACGTTACCGAAGTCTGGAGTGATGAGGCAGCAGAATTAGCAACTTGCTAGCTAACGTTAGCATCACTAGAATGACAGGGCCCGGATAACTGCTAACTCACTGTTAGCCAGCTTAGCTGGTCAGAAATGTTTATTTAAAATGTAACCAAATGTATATTAGTTTAGGTATCATATCCTTAAAAGAAAATTAAGTTGTATATTGAGTAACGCTAACTGTCTTAGCATGACTAATATAATGATTTAGAAAAATGTGTGGACGTTCACTTAGTTTGACAAAGGGATATTGCTATTGACTTTGTTAGCTAACAATGGTTTAATCGGCTAACTTTAACAAGCTAACTGGATTTATTAACATTCCCAAGTCTAACAGTGTTTTATTCAACAGAAAAGGGATGTAACTAGTTAAGTTCGCCAACCGTCTTTAAAACTAGTCAGTGTTTATGTCTTCAACGTGTGGTTTAAAGTAGTTTTAAACTTGCTAACCAACGTTAGCTAATTGGTTAGCCACAACAGTTGTCTGGCTTGCTAATGTTAGACAAGTACAGTTGTTGTGATCATTGTTTATTCCAGTTCCAGCTTGTTAACTTTTCCAGCAGCTAACCTAATGCCAGATAACCACCGGTATTTTAGCCAACTGATGACAGGTGTCATTAATGGTGAATGTCATTTAAAGTTCTTGCTGACGTTAGTTAGCATATCCGTCGGCTAACAGATTGTGTTAACTAGTTCATACTAAACTAGTAATAGTTAAGTAATTCACATTCACGGATTTCCTAGTGAAATCTAAAATTCTGTTTCACGAAATCCACGAACGACAGGTGTCAACGACCCTCATTCACAGTTCTGCACTGTCATGGCCCTGATACTGGCGCAGCCTCTCGAAAATTCTAGCTGTGTCATGTTTTCAGTGGGTAACATGGAATGTCAGTAAACCAGCTCATCAAAATTAGCTCACGGGACATGATCAATTTGGCTTTCAAAGTGAATGATTTGACACAGTGAATTCTGTTTTGCATACTTAAAACCACAGACAGAATAATGCAATAACTTTTACAAGACAGACATTTACCAGCACCACCCTCCTCCCATTTCTATTTCATAATGTTAAGATCATCCGGGTTCAGTCCCCGAATGGGATGAAGAAGATCTCTGCCACCAAGAAGGAGACAGCAGCCGCTTTCCTTAATAAGGTATGGACACCTGATATGAAGACACGTGTTGGCTGTTTGTGCTATTATAGGCTGTGTTTTGGCATTGTGCAAAACAAACACTTTTCCACCAACACATGGGCCCCTTGTAGTTCTTCTGTTGTCATATTTATTGCTCATTCAGTCCAACTTGCTGGGCAACATTAAAAGATGTGTTGAGCTGTCCACCGCAGAGAACATTTTTTTCTCTCTCTCTGTAAATCACTAACAACTCGCCTCTACCAAATTATTCAGAGTGCCCTCAATTGTCATGTGTCGCTGACCAAACCCAGGGTGAGTTTCAGGTAGGAAAGGAGATTCATAACTATCAACATCGGTACAAACTTGGAGTTCAGAGATTCAGTTTATGTTTTAAAAGCCTTTTCTTGACCACCAAATTGTTTACCTGGAGCTCTGATCCAGGGTGACTTACATTATTGAGTGCATACATGTAGATATTCATCCTGGTCCATTATTGAGTGCATACATGTATACAGCTCTGGAAAAACTTAAGAGACCACTGCACCTTTTTCTTTCCTTTACAAAAAGGTCGAAGAGGATGGTTTTGAGTGGGGAACAGAAGGGTTAAAATTAAGAGACCTCTGCAAAATGAACGCTTCTGTTCTTCACTCAAAACTTTTCTTTTCAACTTTTTTGGAAAGGAAAGAAAAAGGTGCCCGAATTAGCAATTTATTGGGTTAATTTGGGATTTATCCTAATGAACTATCTCTTCCTCTAGCTGTCTCTCTGTTGTTGTCTGTGATAATTTATTTATGAGGCAGGCAGCTCTGCTGGAAAGGGTGTTTCTAGAGTGTTCTCTCTTTAGCCTGCGTGCTGCACAGATAATGGGATGGAGATATTAACTTAGGATGGATCCAGTGTAGGGCTGCAACAACTCATCAATAAAAGTCAGTAATTACAAATTATTTTAATTATCGGTTTATTGGGCATATGTGACTCTGAGCTGAATCCCCTCCCCAAAAAAACATTGATGGATTGATTAATTGATTATCAAAATAGATGTTATTGGCAGCCCTAATGCGATACAAGGCTCATCAAAAACAAGTGTTTTGGAGAGAGAGAGAACTGTAATAATGCAATACTTCTGAGCAGGGGTTTATAAATAGCCTAGATGTACCGCGGCTTCTTGCTAGCCTACCAGGTAACCTATTGTGACGTCCCAACTACCTTCTGGTGGGAGCTGCTAGCTTATCTCATTGATGTCCTTATGTCATCGCTATTGCTTTTCCACTCCCAACCCACCTCCTCCAGCCAGAGTGTGGTTGAATGTAATGGATATGAATGTGTAATTGTTTTTCCATTAGAGAGTGAAAGTGAAATATAAGCAACAACTTTGTTGTCTGTCTGAGGCCGTTGACCTCCACGTCTATGAGTCTGTATTGGGGAGTTAATCAGTTAAATGGCTAAACCGGTGTTAAATTCCAACATTAGTGATGGCCAAAAGAATGTTGTTCACTTGGAAGGAATAGCTGAGAATACACACTTTTGTAAATGCGGAAATGTCTGATCAATGGCATTCATATTTTTGGTCTGAATTTATTCCTTGGCTTTTGGTGTGCAGACAGTGTCAGTGGAGGTCCATGAAGAGCTCAGAGAGGCACTATGTGGGAGTGTGTGACTAGATCTCAACAGGCCAAGAGGGAGGGATTTGCCCACATTCTTTGTACATAATTGCCAAATATGCTGACATGAGCGACTAGTTTGGTGCCCAACTGGTTTAAGACTGTACTTCGTATGCACAACACTGGGAAAAACATTTTACCATGAGCAAATTAGGTGAAACTAATGCATAATTACGAGGCACAGTTACACCATGTTCTTCCGCACGAACACCTCATCTGAAATGGACTCTGTCTTTTCCAATTTAATGAGCAGCATATTATGGACCTGTTTGGCTCTTGGGAGTAGAAAGTGTTGCTGTCACTCTCCACTGCTCAATGTAATTTTCTCTGGTGGTTTACTAATGACAGGACGGGGGGAAAAAATAGCGATTTGTCACAATAACAGCTTAGCTGTCATCTTCCAGTTTGACACCATGGACATCCTCCATTATGTGCTGTGTGCTAAATATGTGCTTGATCACTTGAAGTTAACCTCCTGTTGGCGACGTGTGTATAGTTCAACTGGATTCATGACGGACTTGACAAAAACAGTTATTAAATGTTTGTTCCCCATTAGCTTTTGCCATAGCAACGTCCATTAACACTAACTAGGGTTTCGCATTCTTGCTGTGTTGTGGCCACTCTCACTTAGTTTGTCTCCTTTCTCTCTCACAACTTTACTCTTATCCAACCCTCTAAGCTAAAGCCCCTCTTTACTTCATGTCGTTCCACAGGTGTGCACTAAATCAACCCTCCAAACTAAAGCTCATCTTTGCGTAGTCTCGTTCTCTGCCGTAATCCTGGCAAGGAATCATCACTACCTTACCTCTATTCTCAGGTGGGCAAAGAATTTGGCTTCACATCCAATGGCTTCTCCATCTACTTGAACCGCAACAAGACCAATGAAATCCAGTCCCAAAATAAGACCCTCAGCCTACTCAAGATAAAGTGAGTTTTCCGTTTGTTACCACACCTCGGTCTGTGGCTGTTGGACATCTCCATTTGTATTCCTTGTAGTGTAGCCGTTTATATCGTGGTTTTCTTTCTGTGCTGTAAGTTTAGCTGTGGTTGTGTGTTCTCCCTCTGTAGACATGGAGACATGCTGTTCCTGTATCCTTCTGGCTCGCCGGGACCCTCTGGAGAGACCATGGATGTGGCCATGCCTCACTCTTCATCAGCACTGCCTTCTACGTCCCACTCCTCTTCCTCGTCTTCAGCGACCATTATGTCACGCTCCCAGTCAGTGCCCCAAATACAGGAAGATGACATCGACCAGTACCTGGCTAAGCAGGAGGGCAAGATCTACCGGAACAAAGATCCACAGCTGTAAGAGATTTGTATACTTCTTGTCTGTTGTTGTGTTGACGCAAAAGCTCTACTGCATAACAGATCCACAGCTGTTAGAGACATGTATACAGCTCTGGAAAAAATTAAGAGACCACTGCACCTTTTTCTTTCCTTTCCAAAAGAGTTGAAAAGGAAGGTTTTGAGTGAGTAACAGCAGGGTTAAAATTAAGAGACCACTGCAAATTGAACACTTCTGTTCCTCACTCAAAACCTTCTTTTTCAAATTTTTTGGAAAGGAAAGAAAAAGGTGCTGTGGTCTCTTAATTTTTTACGGAGCTTTATATTTTGAGGTTGACGTAAACAGTGTGTAATTTGTTTATTATGAAATAACAAGGCCATTAATACTGGATACTCCTATGTCATGTTCACCTGTCGACCTGGGTACTCCTGTGTCATGTTCACCTGTCGACCTGGGTACTCCTGTGTCATGTTCACCTGTCGACCTGGGTACTCCTGTGTCATGTTCACCTGTCGACCTGGGTACTCCTGTGTCATGTTCACCTGTCGACCTGGGTACTCCTGTGTCATCGTTTTGTTCCTCGTTTGATCGTTTAACTTAACTTACCCAACATGCCCAACATGGCGTGCTTGGACTCAAAACCTTGTTACCACATCTCTATATTTCTAAACTCCCATGGAGAAAATAGGTTGTCTTCTACTTCTTTTTTTACTTAATCCATTTCTGTTGATAATTTTTTAGGGCCTGTGAGGCGTTCTACAAGCCTGTGGAATGCAAACTCAATAGGCAATACTTTTAAATTACAATAAAACATAACTGTGCAGATGTGTGCAATGGATCGCACATCCAAGTTCAGTGCTTGAATTGGTAGTCTTAGGCAAGTAATATCAATGTTCTCTTTTATCATTTTTCCAAATGAAGTCAATATTTATGGATGTTTTGTTGGTGTTTTTAATTAGCTGGAATAAGGAAAACAATATCAATGATTTGGGACCTTCCTTGTCACCAGGTGTCATAATTGATCGTTCTCCTGTTTCAGGTGTAGGCATGGATCCATGGGAAAGTGTGTTCACTGTGTGCCGCTGGAGGTAAGTGTCTTTTCAGGTAGCCCAGCAGTTTTTGCTTTGTGCCAGCACCTGAAAGTTAGCCAGTTTGAATGCCCGTGTTGGCGCTTTGATCGAATCTTGGGCAAGGCATTCAACTACAGTTGCTCCAGGGTAGCAGAAACGAATGGCTGATCTTCTGGCCGTGACCCCATTGATGTTGCCAGACCGCGGCTTTCACAATGCGTTTGCTCGTTTTCTCTGTCCGCCAGCCTTTTGATGAGGAGTACCTGAGCCATCTAGACCCGCCTGTCAAGCACATGTCATTCCACGCCTACATCCGTAAGCTGACGGGCGGAGCTGACAAGTGAGTGACACCAAACGCTCTCTAGCCTGGTCGCAGATCAGCCGACAGGGCAGCTCGGACACATCATCTGTCTGTTTCTCTCTTTATCCATCTTTATTATAAAACTGTTCTCTACAGGGGGAAGTTTGTGGCTCTTGAGAACATCAGCTGTAAGATCAAGTCGGGCTGCGAGGGCCACCCTCCCTGGCCGGAGGGAATTTGCACCAAGTGTCAGCCCAGTGCAATCACCCTCAACAGACAAGTAGGCCTCATGTCTGTCATGTCTGTCTGTAGACCCTCCCCCTTCATGATACCCAGGGTGTATACAGGTTGTAGGGGGGGGGG
>JACXGI010017435.1:0-14526 GCA_016801175.1 Esox masquinongy
AGTGGTATGGTGAGTGGTATGGTCAGTGGTATGGTGAGTGGTATGGTCAGTGGTATGGTTGGCCAATATGAACCACGGTACTGCCATCAGGGTGCGGACTGCAGTCTTCACCGTTTAACATCAAGGGAGCTTCTAACCAATCTGTAGGGGAATCTTTACAGATTTTAACTGAAAATGTATCTGTGAGACCTATAATTATCTTGTATAACACAGCTCTTTACAGATTCATATGACTTACATTATCTCGAGGAGTAACAGATGACATGTAAGATGTAACACGTAATACAATTTAAAAAATGCAGAAAATGTAATCAGTTCTGATTACATATTTTAAAACGATCAGAATAGCAGCAACATTTACAAAAACAACTGATTACATTTGGCATTACTTCATCTGATATCAAGAGGAACACTCGATAAAATTTTGTCGGCGCTGGTGTCTTTTAAAGCGCCATCTAGACTTCAAGCTCGGAAATTCTATTGCCCTGCTTATAAACCATTAATGTGGATTGCTTCTTTTTGGATTCAAACTGATTGAGTGAATAGGTACATTTCAAAACATTTACACTATATTTCCTATCTGCTGCTTTATAGAATTGTGCTATCACTCTCTTGTTTGTGTGCTCCGAGCGAAGGATTTTTTAAATGATTTTGAGATGTATCAAAAACACTTCCTTTAAAGCTTTCTATGGTACTGTTCAAAAGGACACATAGAATATGGTAATGGTAGTCTAAGCTGTTTTTAAGTGTAAATAAATGTATTAGTGACATGAGCATGTTTGGGGTTCACATCCTTACAAGTACTCAGATACACATTGTAACGAGGAGAGATGCTGATGAAGCAGTTGGGTGTGTGTCCGCACTACAGTATATATCCCCAAATGGTTCCAAATACATACATATAAACAGTGGTGTGAATGTAGGCTAATGTTGAAGCAGGTGAATAAGGAGATTATGAATCTTTCCCCCGTGGACGTTACTGTGTCTTTATTGTTCTGGTGGAGTTTGATCAACATCTCAAAGGGATCTATGGATCTCCACCATAAGTTGGACATTCAGACATTTTGTTAGTAAAATGCCCTCCAGAACATATACAAAGGGATCTTAGAACATCATCCATGCTGAATATCCTTCAGAGTCCTTGTCTGTTGCTTGTGGACTCTCTATTTCAGCTCACACCACAAGTGTTTATTGAAGTTTAGGTTAGGGGACTAGGATGGCCAATGCAAAACTTGATTCTGTTGTCAATCAGCCTTGATTGTTTGCTTTGGATCATTGCTCTGCTGGAAGATCCACCAACAACCCTGTTTTAGCCTCCTGGCAGAGGCAGGCACATTTTTGGTATTGGTACATGACAAAGATGAAGCTGTGTATTAACAAGGTCTCCAGGGCCTTTGGAAGCAAAAAACACCAGAACATTACTTATATTCCAGCAAAATTTAAGGGGAATGAGGGTTAATCTTTGCATGACTAACCGATCTCTGTTGTTTGTTGCCAAAACAATCTACTATTGCTCATCAGACCATAGAACCTGGTTCCAAAGTTCAAATGATTCTTAACCAACTCCAGGTACTGACATTTATGTCTTGTTGAAAGTAGAGGCTTTCTTCTGCCAAACCTGTTGGCATGTTAGCAACATTGTAGATTTGGAGACTCGATGACCCAAAGATTCAACCAGGTGGCGCAAATCTCCAACCATTATCCACATGTTTATTTTAAAATATCTATCCTCACTGTGCGTGGGAGAACATACTTGGGTCCTTATCCAGGCAGGTTGATGAGATATGTCAAGCTAATAGAAAGGCCACCGATACTCAAATAATCAGTCTGTGAAACAGTGGTGTACAGAAGTGCATCTCTGAATGCACAATGTGTTGAACCTTTAAGAAGACATGCGAAAAGGGGTCATAGACGATACTAGATAGGTGTACCTAAAAGGTGTCTAGTTAGTGTATAAAATATTCCAAATATAAAACGAAATGCAAAGAAACTATAGCAACTACACCGTTATTTAACATCAATGCAATTCAAATGCATGGAAATTAGTGAACAGACATGAAACGGATAGTAGGCTGTACCCTCAAAGGGTCACGGAGAACTGAAAACATCTGCCACGGCAGGAGATAAGTGGCACACCCGGAGCATTGCAGCACACAGCCTTTCATAAACTATTTGTGAATTGGTTGAAAATGATGTGGAATCCAGTAGAAAAGACTGCACGCACATAGTTTGGCTTGATTTCAGTTCACACATTTGCAGGTATTTCTGTCCAAACCTGGACTGCATGGATATCGACGGGCAGTTGGTCTCACGCCTGTCTCCCATTCGGTGCCCCTTCCTCGGCTTTGGAGATCCAACTCCACGGACTTCTGACCACCGGCCACCCGGTCCTGTGACATCAAATCCCCCTCAGCACGGTTCCCCAGACAGCTCAACCCAACACCCCCCTGGTTCATCATGTACACCTGTTCGTTTGTGTTCAGTGTTAGGTAACGTTTCTTTCTGTTGTGTTTCTGACCTGTGCTAGCATCTGTTGGTTTTTGTGTTTTATCTGGAGTCCTAGTTTTGCCTTTTAGTTTAGTTTTGTTTAGCAGGCTCCTTAGTCTGTTGTCCTTGTTTGCCGTTTGCAACCCATCCTCAAATACTTTGCTTACATCTGCGCCTACTTCCGGCAACTCCCTTGTCCCAACATTACAGATGGAGCCATCTTAATTACGTCACACAGTAATTTTCATGCATGACTGACATTCATCTGAATTCTGATGAGTTAATCAACTGTAAATTATCATCGATAGGCACCAACCAACTCTGCTACAGAACACGCATGCAGAGACACACATGCCCAACTAACTCAGCAATCAAAATGGGGACATTAAAATCTACTGCAATTTAAAAATACATATATTTTTACTAATCCTAATCCTCACGTTAAACTAACCCTAAATGAAACAGCAAAAACTCAAGCTTACACAATACTTAAAATTAACCCTAAATCCAATCGATAAACCAAACAGCTAAAGCATAACCCTAACCCTAACATTCTAACGCTAACCTCAATTGTAACCTTTACCGTACTCTAAAATAATCAAAATGGGAGATAAATCAGATTTTTCTGGTTGGGGAAATTTTATTCTAATTGATATACTAAAACGTCTTCTACACAACACAGACACAAACACACACACACACAAACCATAGTAACACCGATCTTTAAGTCAGGCAGAAAGCAGAATGGGTTCTCTCTACAATTGACCCATCAGCACACACCCATCTTATTTTGATGAGTGTGTGCTGACAAAAACACATTGAACAATACAAAATACTTTGTGATGTGCCCTAAAATTATTTCAATAGCACCAGGATTCGTTTTGGGTCAAAGCAGTAACATAATCTTATGAGAGGGCAGAGTGAAGCTGGTGTTTCCCTCCTTGAGAAAAGCAAGAATGAGAATAATGGTTAATAAACATCCCACATCATACCCGGCACATGTATGCAAGCAAGCAATCACACACAAATCTGTGAAAATGATAGGGAGGAAAAATATACTTTGACTGATCTGAAAACCACAAGATGCATTGCTCCAGCTTACAATAGCTGTGATCAGTGACATTATTCTTCCTTTCTCACATTAACAGCAGTCAGAAGGAAAAACATCAAATGAGCATTGTATACTGCCATTCTGGAGTTTGCAGAAGTCACTTTTTAAGACATAAAACTTCTAGAATACAACGACATTTCCCATTATAATTGCTGTATCCAGCATGAACAGAGCAATAATTTGCAACCCCTTGATTGAACTCACTCCTTTATGCTTTTTCAATACAAACTCTTTGGATGTGCTTTTTCAGACTGCATGGAGCATGCCTAAATTACACTATTTATTTCCATGGCCACCATGGAAGTGACTTACGTTGTCAGGGAAGTCAGCTTTGAGCTCAGTGACACTCTGGCACCAGTAGGCTGCAGTCTTCTCACTGATGAGCTCAATGTTGAGGAAGGAGCTCTGTCCAGGACCAAACATGGGGCCCGAGGTGGTTCCACGTACAATACGGGGAGATACGTTGGTCACCAAGTCCTAAAGGCACAAAGGAGAGGAAAATTCTCCTTTGAAAATTCTCATAGTGGTTCAATAAAAAATAACCTTTACATGCAACAAAACGAATGAAGAAGATAGTAACCCAACAATGTTATAGAGTAAACACATTTGAGTGCATTTTCAAGTGACCAAAATCTAGGCAACAAGAAAAATTGTTTTAAAATTGTTGTAATGATACAGCAAACCATAATATGACACATTTTCTAGTGTATTCATCAGGTGTGACATTTTCTCTTTCTGCAGACCATTTTAAAGAGTCTCTGTTAAATATATTGAATTAGCAACAAATTCAGTTCGATACATTTACAGCAGTAAGAAAGTAAATATTCTAGCAGTCGTAGCTTTAGATTTTCCACATATCTCTGTCAAGGCATTGCAAGTCCTGTAACCGGGCATATCTTCTAAGTTTATATTTTTCGATAAAACACCATAAAAAAAGACAATTACGGTCATATGTTACAGAAGTACATGGCACAAACTCAATATTGGTTTATTTTTTTTTCTCATCCTAAGGGGCTTAGTAGATAGAAATGAGTTCATATTTAATCACATACCGACCACAGCAACTCTTTAGAAATACTGTACTCCCCAGTGGGAAATATTAAGTTGCAGTCAACACTATAATAAATGCTTTTACATTACAAAAACAAAACACATATCTGAGTAGGCAGCTCTCTCTCTATATGTTTTATGTGGGACAGGGTTGTCTTCTGCTAAATTATCGCCTTCAGATTGATCCCTTCTTCAGAAGCCTTTCACTGTCTCTCTGTATCTGTCTGTCTGTCTGTCTGTCTGTCTGTCTGTCTGTCTGTCTGTGTCTCTCTCTTTCACTTTCTACCTCTGTGATAGATTTAACCTCCATGTGACTGAAATATACATCAAACCTTAGTTGCTGGCAAGCAATTCTTGCACAGAAATTCTGCCAAATGGCCATAATGTCCACTAGTAATTACACTCCTGTGAAGTTCTCCTCCGGATCTGTAGTCAGAGTGCAGTACAAATAACATACAAGCCTCGGCCAAGCTTGGCCAAGGGAGGCAGATGGCAGCTTACATCAGGCTAATACTTTGACCAACCTGCTAATGGCTTTGGCACAATTTAGGCACATCTCAAAACAACAACCACCACTAAAACAAGGTAGAACAACACAACATTGGCCTTTGGTGTATTGAGTGAAATATTTGGCCCACTGTGGTAATATAAGGTTTGCAGTGTAGTTGCACCACAGATACAGCTTGTTTTGTTTGCATTTGCTGTAGATGTGTACTGTACTCTATATTGATTTTGTATTTGGGTTTTGTGGACATAATTACTTATTTTTAGTACTAAGCAGAATAAACTGATTAAATGTAAATATTAAGCAGTTGTTTTTAGATTGTTTCATGAATATTTAACCGTTTTTGGCCATGTCTAAAGTTGCATTCATAATATATTTAACAGGATATATCTAATATATTTAATATTATAGACATTCCATTTTTCCAATTAACTAACGCTTATTAGAAAGTAGCAAAGCTGCATTTACATATCTAATTAGGGAACATCCCCATACTAACAATTAAGATTATAGCATGGAAACTTAATTTCATAACATTTGGACATTTTTCAAACGACATAGACAAGAAATGCTAATTAGCTGTAATTACTGCTCATTTGCATGTCTGTGATAAGACGCAGCATGGCTACAATGTGAGTTCTCTTTTGATCTCTTTATCTACCAAAGGGTGCAGGAGGTTCAGGATGTTCCTGCTACATGAATCACAATAGAACACCTATGGGATTTCACATAAAGCAAACTCATCTCTTTATTTTGATAGGCAAACCTGCTTCAGAATGTAGCTGAAGGACCTTAGTCGAAGGTATGTCGATGTCTAGGCATGATTATTTTGTTTTATTCATTATTTTTTTAATAGATGCACGAAGACGTTGCTGTTCATTTGTATAGACAAATGTAATACATTCCATTGAAAAACTGTTTGGACCGTGGTCACAAAATGCGAATGAAGACATTACCTTTTTTTCTCACAGAAGTGGGGTTGGACCCTCGGGTGACAAGTGTGGAGAATTGGGGCAGCCATCCCTAGAGCTTGGGGCGGATCTACAAGTTTGTATTTAATGAAGACTGTGACCAGGGAACAATATGCCGCTGGGCATATTTATTATCAGGAAAGGGTGGGACAAGAGTTTTAATATTAAACAACTGGAAACCATGAAAATTGCCTAAAGGGAGAGTAACAGCACGCCACGAGACACAGGTGCCACACACAGTGGCTAGATAAGGCTAGTTCCCTAGTTTTCCTCCTTCCCACATTCTCCTCCCTCCGCCCCTCCTTCTTTTAGCCCCCCCCCCTCTCTCTCTCTCTCTCTCTCACTATGTCTCTCTGCGTCACAAACAAATTGAATTTCAACAGAATCGTCCAGCTAGCCAGTGACTCTGGTCCAGCGCAACCAGAGGAACTTTCCTTGTTATTATGTGGTGATAACAAATGTTTTCATTGAGAGGCGCACTGGAGACGCATGGACTAAAATGACTGCTGAGCGGTTTCGTGACTCATTCTTTTATTTCAAGGAATCCTCGCCGGTTGGAAAACGGGGCACCCCGCTGTCCCCTAACAAGAACGATCCTGTCGAAAGGGAGAACGGCAGCAAGACGAGCTGACACTCCTTTCTTCTCTCATGTGATTGGTTAGCATGCCCGTGTATGTTTAGTGGCGGACTTGGCTTTATCACGTCTACACAGGTCTCTAATCCCTTCAGTACAGCAAGCAGCCTTTTGAGAAAGGAACGCATGCGAGAAATACTAATCAAACGCAGTTGACTGCACCGTCAATGGCATGCACACACACTCAGGCACAGATACACACACACACACAGGCAGATGCACACGCACGCACGCACGCACGCACACACGCACACACGCACGCACACACGCACACACACACACACCAATGAGCCATATTCTGTGATTATTACACAAGCAGTTATATGGTCATTGGTTCATTGGCCTTATCATGGTAAAACCTTTTTCCAATTTAACAACACTTGGAATTCCATAGAATACCTGCCTATAGGAGGTGCTAGACAGAAACAAAGAGAGAGACAATAGAAGAACAAAATCAAGGAGAAGAGTGAACAAAAGAATAAACAAATCATTCATTATTTTTTCTTCTTTTTCTTTACTTGAATCTTCCGTGAAGACTAAAGGACTGTTCTCTTCTGCAACATATACATTCTTGCCCTGAGAAAGGTTTCCTCCTCTCTCCCGTCTGTCACATTCTCAACATCCATTCATAGGTCAGGAGCAGCATATACACATGTAGAGTAGCCAATCATTCACATCAGGCATTAGATTTACAGCTAATAACAAAACCATTATTTTACATAATACCATTATTTTTTTGCCATAACTAAAATGCAGAGTGGTGAGTCATACCTTTGAAGCAAAATCAGGGCAATATCAATGGAATGTCATTGTGTAGATGTAAATGCTCTGGTAACCCAAGAGTAATATGGTCATTGTCTGCCTGCAAAAAAAAATGAAATAACAGTGCTTTGGTAAAAAAAAAATAGTTCACTAAATTATATAGGGAACAATTTGGGACAGTGAAGAGGAGAGAGTATGGCCGAGATTCCACACATTAATCATTATAAACAGTCATGACAGGAAAATCAAAGGGCTGCCCATTCACTTCTGCCTTCTCCACCTCTGCAGTCTGCCTGCCTGACTGTCCACCCCAGCCAACCGCTGACCCACAACAGGAAACTTCAGAAACAAGGGAACGCGGCAAAGAAAGATGAAAATAATAGAGAAAAAACGCCAAGTAGTACTTCTGAGGAGTTGTGAGGATCATTCATCTCCGTCCCCCAAATGCAGATGGAACACTTGCTAAGCCATTATTAAGTGCTGGTGTTACTACGTCTACTGTACAGAAACACACAAGCTGGAGGTGGGGGAAAGGGCACTGTCAGCAAGTGGGCCGACACTCTCAAACATGAGATGGCTCATGGTAGCAAAACATTCAGTGTATGTTTGTGTGATAGATTTATCGTTGTTGATGCCAGTTTAGATTCCTCCTCCGCAGCCATTATCTCCTCAGTAAGCTGTCAGTTATATATCTAAGAAATTGAATCCATGACAACATCTAACTAGTAGACGTAGACCTTAGGAACTTTGATAAACTGTTTGACTTCTCTTTACCGTTCTCTCTCTCTCTCTCTCTCTCTCTTTCTCTCCCATCTCTCATTCTCTTTCCTTTTTATCATTCTCTTCCCAGCAGTGGATGAATTCTAACACACACTGTGCACATCTATAAATCAGACGACCCTGATGTATTGACAGAAACATTGCATGTTTCAGTGAGACCTTGGATTTCCCTTAGTGAAGCTCAAATTGGAGAAATAGCAAAGAGTTTACTCTGTAACATGTAATAACATCAAAATGAATATAAGTGCTGTAAATGGAAATGGACACATTCTTTTTTTCACCGCCCCTAGCAGCATCAAACAGATGTTATAGCTGGGTAGGTGAGAGAATGTCCCTGCCGAGGACTAAATAAATGAATGTCAGAGCCAAAGGATATTAGTTGGCTGTGATAAATGAAGAAGGATATTGTCTGTCAGTTTGGTCATTAGTCTCTTTCAGCATTCAATCCTTCTCTGCTATCTCCCTCCACCTCTATAGTAGCACATTTGAATGTAGAAATGTTTTGCCATTTAGCAGGCGCTTTTATACAGAGTAACTTAATTATATATTTTCATGTTTTTGCATATTTTTACAGGTCCCCTTGGGAATCAAATCCAGATTCCTGAAATTGCAAGTGCAATACTCTACCAACTGAGCTAAAGAAGACTCTTTACAGGCAAATACACACCGATATGCCGCTACTGCTAAAGTTACTGCTACATACATTGTCTTCCACAAACAACCGTAGGAAATATCTATCTGAACAGTAACTATTAAAGCCAGAAAAGGAACCAGGCAAGCCTAGTTCAGCTGGCCCACCATTAGAAGGGATGAATGTTGTTGTCCCTGTCTGGTTTCGATCTGCGGTTTTCTGTGACGCAGACAACAGAACGTTTATTAACAGAACTAAAGTTTACTCTTGTACAAAGATGACTGTAGATGGCTAGTTAATAGCTACAGTATCTCACAAAAGTGCGTACTCCCCTCACATTTTTGCAAATATTTGATTATATCTTTTCATGTGACAACACTGAAGAAATGACACTTTGCTACAATGTAAAGTAGTGAGTGTACAGCTTGTATAACAGTGTAAATTTGCTGTCCCCTCAAAATAACACAACACACAGCCATTAATGTCTAAACCGCTGGCAACAAAAGTGAGTACACCCTTAAGTGAAAATGTCAAAATTGGGCCCAATTAGCCATTTTCCCTCCCCGGTGTCATGTGACTCATTAGGGTTACAAGGTCTCAGGTGTGAATGAGGAGCAGGTGTGTTAAATTTGGTGTTATCGCTCACACACTCCCTCATACTGGTCACTGGAAGTTCAAGCCTGCAAAAAGTTTGCTGAAGACAAGCAGACTAAGGACATGGATTACTGGAACCATGTCCTGTGGTCTGATGAGACCAAGATAAACTTATTTGGCTCAGATGGTGTCAAGTGTGCGTGGCTGCAACCAGGTACAGGAGTACAAAGACAAGTGTGTCTTGCCCACAGTCAAGCATGGTGGTGGGAGTGTCATGGTCTGGGGCTGCAAGAGTGCTGCCGGCACTGGGGAGCTACAATTCATTGAGGGAACCATGAATGCCAACATGTACTTTGACATACTGACGCAAAGCATGATCCCCTCCCTTCGGAGGCTGGGCCGCAGGGCAGTATTCCAACATGATAACGACCCCAAACACACCTCCAAGACAACCACAGCCTTGCTTGAGGGTAAAGGTGATGGGCTGGCCAAGCATGTCTCCAGACCTAAACCCTATTGAGCATCTGTGGGGCGTCCTCAAACGGAAGGTGGAGGAGCGCAAGGTCTCTAACATCCACCAGCTCCATGATGTTGTCACAGAGGAGTGGAAGAGGACTCCAGTGGCAACCTGTGGAGCTCTGGTGAACTCCATGCCCAAGAGGGTTAAGGCAGTGATGGAAAATAATGGTGGCCACACAAAATATTGAAATTTTGGGCCCAATTTGGACATTTTCACTTAGGGGTGTACTCACTTTTGTTGCCAGCGGTTTAGACATTAATGGCTGTGTGTTGTGTTATTTTGAGGGGACAGCAAATTTACACTGTTATACAAGCTGTACACTCACTACTTTACATTGTAGCCAAGTGTCATTTCTTGAGTGTTGTCACATGAAAAGATATAATCAAATATTTGCAAAAATGTGAGGGGTGTACTCACTTTTGTGAGATACTGTATATAGCCTACCTATAATGAAAACAATGACTCCAATCACTCCATGGTTGATTTGTTTCTTTAGAAAACAATAACAGTATCAAAGGGTCACGTAATACAATTATTCTCTTAAATATATGAGATTCATGGTATTACAGTGTGGATATATATTGTTGTGCAATGGCTGGGAAATCAAACCCGGGACAGAATATTGAAGGTCTGGGAGATTGCCACAAGATCACAAGGCTTGCAGATCTTATAGTGTGCAAGGGGTTGTGATATAGGATTGCCCCAGAAAGCATGCACTGATGCGTACTTTGAAAATCCACCAGTAATAGCTGCAATATAATCATAAACAGTTTTATTTTGGGCTTACAATAACGTAGATGCATAATTTTGTTTACGTGTGCAGTGTCTTTATAGCTTATCGACATTAGATGATTTTGTCACGCATTAACAGTACGCCAAGTTTGAATTTTTAACTAGACACCATTAAGCCTTGTGTTAAAAAGTCGCAATATAACCGTAAACAGTTTTATTTTAGGCTTACTATAACATAGCTACTGAAGGTTGTACCCAGCAAAGTTTTTGTCTATCCTGAACAAACCCTAATGTAGCAACCAGCAAAGTTTTTGCCTGTCCCGAACAAATCCTAATGCATCATTCGTTTTGGCCGTGTCAAGGCTCAAACACATGTCAAGATCCCTCCACATGGAAGTCCATGACTCTAACCACTACGCTATTTAACAATTGGTAGCCAGTCAGTCAATCACTCACTAAGAGACATTTGCTCTTCTTGGCGGCTCCGCGTACGTGGCCCGACAAGACGTCGCTGTAGTAATGCGCTTTCATGGTCTGAATCAAAAAGCAATGTACACTGTTATGAAAAACTTAGAAAATGAGATAATAAAGTATCAAATTCATTCTTAAGGATGCACTCTTTGAAATGTTTTTACATTTATCACTGCATGTCTCATTAATCACTGTGTGAAATAACAGATTTATATACACAGCCCTGATAGCAAGATTGTCTAGAGCCAAAACCATGCCCCAGATGAACAGTCATATGTCTATTGTAATCACATTGTGAAATAATAAAGTAGGCTTAATGTTGAACAGTCTTACCTGTTTCACCTGAACAGGCAAAAATTCACAGATTTCATCTTTTAATTAGCTCTTAAATGCACACGTGCATATTCAAAATATTTGTAAAGTTTGTTTTTTGGCCTGGTTTATAATTGGTGGGAATACATTAACGCTCTTCGAAGTGTAGAAAGTTATACTCTTGCTTCACCATAAAGCTAGGTAACGTAAACTGGGAAGAGGAACATTAAACACATCCCATCACCTTTCTTGAATGTGTCATCATATCTTCTAACATGTGTCCTTCCTCATTAGTATTGACTGCTTCACTTTAAGTTGTTTCACATTAAAACAAAATAAGTTCAATCAAACGTAGGTGATTTTGACTGGAATCAGCAGTAGAGAAACAGAGCTGTCATAACAGTCTGTGAGATCTGAGAGGTGTTGACTAATTGCTAGCTAATTGCACAGTAAATTGTCTAATTAAGCCAATGGTTAATTAGGGTAAGCTTGCACAGCAGTCCTGTACAAGGAAGTATTTTTTTGTTTGGTCTAAGTGCAGACGTGTGTGCTAGTATGTGTGTTGGTATCTGGGTGTGCTGTGCCAGAAGGCAGGTTTATATAGAACAAGGTTCATTCTACAAAAGCAATGTCACAAAAAGAACTACTGCAACATCTGAATTGGAAACAAATAACTTATAATGTTGACAGGTGTGGATTTTTTAATGCATACAGAAAAATTAACATATCGATACTGGTCCAAAAAACTAAGGGAACACTAAATCATCACAGTATAACACCGTGTCAATTAAACTTCAGGGATATCAGTCTGTCCAGTTAGGAATCATAAGCGATTGTGAATCAATGTCACCTGTTTTGGTGCAAATGAAAGTGACAACAGGTGCACTGGAGAGGCAACAGCAGGACAACCCCCAAAAAGGGAATGGTTTTGCAGATGGTGGCCACAGATAATTGCTCTCTCCTTGTCCTTCCTGACTCATTCTTCTCTAGTTTTGCATTTTGCTAGTGTCCTTGTCACTACTGGTAGCATGAGGCGGTACCTGCAGCCCATTCAGGTTGCAAAGGCAGTCCAGCTCCTCTAGGATGGCACATCCATACGTGCCGTCGCAAGAATGTTTGCTGTGTCTCTGTTATGCATGCAGGTACCCTGTATGCGCGTTTGTGTTTTTTCCCCTCCTGACATCTCCACAGGTGTCCCTTATGTTCCTGATTGTGCTCGTTGGTGTTTCCCACCTGGCAGTCATGAGTGCATCGCCTGACTGCTGAGGTGGACCAATCAGTGGACACTCCTCCTAATTGCACCACATGTTCCTTTTATCCTTTACCCAATCACATCACACATCCCTGGTTTAAAAACCCAGTCAGTTGGTTCTCCCAAAGAGACTCTTTTGCTTTACCCCATATGGACATAGACACTCTTGAGATACATACCCTTTTTGATAGACAGACACTTCGTTCATTCATACATCACTTAGTTTAGCACATACATCTCACTTTGTCCTGTTTCATGTGAGTATGTATTGCTGTGGTGTTTTGTTTGGTGTTGTCTAGTCAATTGTTTGTTGTTTAGTCCCTGTTCAACCTGTGTGTTTTGTTTATCCCTGTGTTCCTGGGAAAAGTTTTTTTTAGCAAGTCGCCCTTGGGCATGCACAACCTGTAAGAAAACTTTGTCTAAAAACACTAGTTAGAACTGAGCGGACCACCCACTGTATTTTTGTATTGGTTAGTAGTCAGCTAAGCAGTTCTTGAGGCAGGCAAGTTCAGTTTAGGGGTGTTTGGACTATATTATTTCATTTCTTGGATCCAGCTCAGCCCCTTTTCCCTTCCCCCTTTACCGTGTGTTTATAATAAACGTTTTATGTTTGAAGGTAGCTTTGGTTGTCTGTGTCGTTTGTTCTCACTGGTCCAGTACACTACACCACTTTGCATGAGTTTTATGTTACGGGTCTCTGTACCATCCACCCTAGACTGCTAGAGCCACAGGGTTTGTAACAGTCCCCCAGTACAGTCTCAAGAGCATGGATGAGACACCCGGAGATGGGCCATAACACGAGGAGAGCTGGACAGGGCTGTAGAAGGGCATCAACCCAGCAGCAGGACCGGTGTCTGCTCCTTTGTGCGAGAAGGAACAGGATCACTGCCAAAGCCCTACAAAATGACCTCCAGCGGGCTACTGGTGTGCATGTTTCTGATCAAACTGCCAGAAACATACTCCATGAGGGTGGCATGAGGGCCTCATGTACTTCAGTGGCACCTGTGCTCACAGCCCAGCACCGTGCAGCTCAATTGGCATTCATCAGAGAACAACAAAACTGGGAGGTCTGCCACTGACACCCAGTTCTCTTCACAGATGAGAGCAGGTTCACACTGAGCACGTGACAGACATGAAAGTCTGGAAACGCCATGGTAAACGTTATGCTGCCTGCAACATCATCCAGCATGATCAGTTTGGTGGTGGGTCAGTGATGGTCTGGGGAGGCATATCCTTGGAGGGTCACACAGACCTCCACATGCTAGCCAATGATATCCTGACTGCAGTTAGGTACTGGAATGAAATCCTAAGCTCCATCGTCAGACCTTACACTGGTGTAGTGGGCCCTGGGTTCCTCCTGGTGCAGGACAATTCCCAGCCTCATGGTGAGAGTGTGTAGGCAATTCGTACATGACAAAGGCATTGATGCCATTGACTGGCCCTCGAATTCCCCAGTATTAAGAACTAAGGGTATGCAGACTTTTGAGCAGGGGAAAGTTCATTTTTTTCTTTGTTGCCATGTTTTGTTTTATGATTGTGCCATTCTGTTATGACCTACAGTTGAATGTGAATCCCATAAGAAATATAAGACATGTGTTTTGTCCTGCTCACTCATGTTTTCTTTACAAATGATGCATATACTGTATTACTAATTCTCCAAGGGTATGCAAACTTTTGAGCACAACTGTGTGTGTATATACAGGTGCTGGTCATA
>JACXGI010017436.1:0-14515 GCA_016801175.1 Esox masquinongy
GCTGCTGAATCCCTAATACATGCGTTCATAAGTTCCCATCTTGACTACTGCAACTCCCTACTTACCAGCATCAAATCTACATCCCTCCACAAGCTCCAAATGGTTCAAAACTCTGCAGCCAGACTACTCACTCACACAAAGTCCCAGCAGCATATCACCCCTATCCACCGTGAGTTACACTCACTTCTTATCTCCCAATGCCAGATCCTCATACTGACATTTAAACAATATCGCCCCTGCCTACCTCTCCGACCTTCTTCTTCCATATCAACCAACACACTCACTCCATTCCGTTACTGTGGGCCACCTCATAATCCCCAAGTTGAAGCTCAAAGGCTTTGGTGACAGGGCATTCTCTAGGGTTGCACACTCAAACTATCTCTCTTTCTCACACTCTCTCTTTTTCTCACACATTTATACAATATCTCTTTCTCACACTCACATTATCTCTCTCTCATACTATCTCTCTTTCTCTCTCACTCATACTCTCCCACACCTTACTTTCTCTCACACTTTTACAATCTCTCTTTCTCACACTCTCTCACACTCTCTCTTTCTCTTACACTAACACACTAACAACTCACTTGTAATTTCAATTTTAAGGGCTTTATTGGCATTTGAAACTTTCTTTTACATTGCTAAAGCAAGTGAGAACATAAAAAATATCTATAATAAATAACAAAAGTGAAAAGAGAGAATTATATTATTTTGAGTAGATCTTACACAAGTTTTAAAAGGATTAAGGCATTTTGAATGTTATTATAGGTTATGTACAGTGAGGTTATATATGTGCAAATAGTTAATAAGGTAATTAATGTGTTCATCCTCATTTTCCCCTCCTCCCCCAGTGTTTTCCTGCTCCTGGCTCTTCACCTATGCCTGTTCACCATGATTGGCATGCTGCTCTTTGCTAAAGGAGAGGTACACACTGTCACACCCTGCTGCCTGTGCAACCAGTAGTCAAGCTTCAACGTGCACTTTCACCTTACACTCTTGCACACATCCTGACAGTTTTCTCCACCTGGCACTGTCATCACAGCACTTTACCGCCTCCCAGTGGTACACATGTAGCTTTACACCTTCCTGAATGAAATGATGATCAACAACCCGCAAGACAAGGAACTTATATCCATATCCTATTCATGATTCTTTGAATCAATTTATTCATGATAAATCAGTATTATTTACTAACTTAAATCCCTTTTAAATGTTCAATGTTAGTAACTTGTTGTTAAAAGCAGTAATGCAGTGGTTTGTGGTATAGACCAGTGTTTCTTAATCCTGGTCCTGGGGACCCAAAGGGTTGCACGTTTTTGTTTTTGCCCGGGCACTCACACACCTGATTCAAGCAAGGCTTGATGATAGGTTGATTATGTCAATTGAGTGTGTAAGTGGTAGGGCAACATTTGAACCAGGTGTGTGAGTGCCCGGGCAAAAACAAAAACGTGCACCCCTTTGGGTCCCCGGGACCAGGATTAAGAAACACTGGTATAGAGTCAACACAGCACGCCTGGGCTGAATCCAGGCCATCCACGTTTTGGTTAAGAAGAGCCCTGAGCTGTGGTGTCGGCCATGTACCAAACCCCCTAGTTCCCTTTTGCCTAACTGTAGTGCTGCTTTTGCCTTTAGGACCCGGACCGCAATGGGGAGTGGCAGACCTACTTCAGAGATCTGCCCACATCTCTGTCCTCCCTTCTGGTGCTCCTGACCACGGCCAACAACCCTGACGGTCAGTTCCAACCGTGACGCCTGTACCCGTCTGCTCCTCTCCACTTTCTGGGGTCAATTATTACCCCCACCCAACCACCAGCACCTTTTAACCATTCCCTAAATTATTACCCCCACCCAACCACCAGCACCTTTTAACCATTCCCTAAATTATTACCCCCACCCAACCACCAGCACCTTTTAACCATTCCCTAAATTATTACCCCCACCCAACCACCAGCACCTTTTAACCATTCCCTAAATCAACCACAGTGTGTTCTCAGCCAGCCTTACCAGCTGAAATTGCTTGAGTGAATAAAACATTTTTTTTCTGTTTACAGTGATGATTCCGGCATATTCCTTAAACCGTGGATACTCCGTCTTCTTCATCCTCTTTAGTGGTTTTGGTAAGAGGAAATGCTTTATTAGTTGCTACGCGATGAGGTGAATGAGCGAATCAGTGGGATTCCAGTGCGGTGAAAGTATAATTTATTTCTTCCAGGAACATATTTCTTGATGAATTTACTGACAGCCATCATTTACAACCAGTTCAGAGGATACCTGCTGGTGAGTTTGAATGGCACTGGACCAATATCATTCGAAACATCCCTGCATCTTAAGCTGTAGTGTGCATTTTCTAAAGACTCTTTTCTTGTCAGATGTCTATCCAGGCATCCATTCTGAGGCGACGACTGGGCATAAGGGCTGCCTTCGAGGTCCTGTCCTGTGAAGGACGCGGCAAGGACGGCACGCATTTGGAGAAACATCTGTAAGCCCCCCCCGCGTGCGCGCACACTCACACACACACACACACACACACACACACACACACACACACGCGCAGAATAACCTCTCATCGCGGACCCCTCAGAGAACGGGTGCGGGTGGATGCGGTGCTACAGATGATGGCGAGGGTCCAAATGAAGTCCTACTGCAGACATGCCATTATCAAGGTGAGACTGACTGCACCTTAATGTGAGTAACGGTTTGCATATAAAACTCCTTGTCTTTTTGGCTCTCCATTAGAATTTTACAAAACGTATAACGCAATTGAATTGTTTCATGAGGGTTTTGGTGTTGGCGGGGGTGGTTGTCTGAACAGTTGGACATGGGTTTGGACGTACGTTTGTGGTTGTGGGGTTGATTCGGTTTTGGGGTGGCAATATCTCCCTCCCACGTTTCCTCCTCTGCCTCGATCAACCCCGTAGAAAGCGCAGCAGTTCACTGATGGCTATATTCAATGGGACCACTTCCGGAGGCTGTTCGACGAACTGGACAAAGACCCGGTCAAAGAGGTGGGTCTCGATTTTTCAATCACCTGCTCCGCAGCTTCGTCGCCACGGCTCGATGTTGCCGTTGGATCGACTTCAGCGCCGGTTCGTTGGATCGACTTCAGCGCCGGTTCTAAACTGGCTTCTGTGACTCAGTCTCTGGATTTACCTTTTTGCCACAGCACCCTCCAAAGCCGGAGTACAGATCCCCGCTTCTCCAGAGGCTCCAGACGGTGTTCAGTCATCCCTACATCACCGTGGTGGGCAACGCCGTAGCCCTGGGCAACGTCATGTGCATCTGTGTAAGTCGGGAAGACCTTCGGGCCGTACGCGGGCCACAGTTTGTATGCGTGTCTCAGTGCAGTGATTCAGACACAAGGCTCAACCAGGTTGGTTCCTCTCCGCGTTGCAGACCGTACTGATGCTCGACTCTGAGAAGTCCGTCGGCATCCGGGACGACTACTACATGGAAGTCATCAACTTGTTCTTCACTCTGTACTACCTGCTGGAGATGAGTCTGAAGATGTTTGCCTTCGGCTGCAGAGGTTACCTCTCTTACAGAAACAACATCTTTGATGGCCTTCTAACGATTAGCCTTCTGGTAAGGTCTGGTCTGTAAATTAAAAGGTGAAATTCGTGGGAACTGCGCCCCCATTTCCTTGTTTTTTTTTTTGACAGTTCTCCTAATTCTAGTCGGTGACAAAACAAGCAAAGTATTAAGTCATTGTACAGTCTAAACATCTGCGAAATATCTTTTCAAAAACCAAAGCATTTTATCTGAAGGACATGTGTTTCTGTTATCTTATTTTCAAACAGGTTGTTCAGATCATCATTTTTGCTACCTACGGGTTTCCACATCCTAAATGGTTGGTGTCTTCTTTATCTTTACTTTGATCATGTTTCTCTACCGATCAATATATTTCCCGCATAAGGAAATCGGTTAATCGGATGGTGCTTATTTAGATATGTGACTACTGATTTGACAAGTGCCTAGCCAGGAGCTGTCCTTTATAGCCATTTCCTGGGTTTGATGGGTGCAAAAACCCTTTGACACACAAACCTTGCTGCATTGATTGCTTTTATTTTCCTCTGACTCCTTCCCAGACTACTGATTGACTTTTTAATGAGCTGTCAAACCCCGATATTGTATAACATGGGCTCAATGGAATATAAACAGGTTTTCCTGGCTCAAAATTAGGCAAAGTTGGTACTCCAACCCCCACACTCTACCAGATGCTCCTCTGTGATACACTTCAGATATCATTGCACAGTCAGAATTGCTATATGCACTGTATTTGTCTTCATTGCACATCTATACAATCCACTTGTATCATACACTATACTTAATACTTAGATTTCCTGCCCTCCTCTATTTTCACTTCTGGTTAGATGCCAACTGCATTTCGTTGTACTCTACTCGTGCTGTTCAATGACACTGAAGTTGAATCTAATCTAATATAATATCTGGCTACACATTTGAAAAGACAACTACTATAGTGTTAAATCTACCCTGTTGTCCATTTCCACTTGAGCAGCTAATGCACGCTACAATATCCTCCCTAATATAAACCAAAATATACAAGCAATATGGTTATTCTTAACATAGGGACCTATTAACATGTTTTTTAAAAAGAAATATGAAATCACTCATCAGTTAAAATTAATTGCATTCTATTTTCATTGTTATGCTATGTTCTTGTTAATATAGACTTGTATAAAAAACAGAGCTGTATATATTACAGCCTTGTCACATTATTTTTTTTCCCCCATCCTTGCCTTGATGTCACTTCGTTTATCTCCCTCTTTCGACTTCCTGTACTGGCTCTGCTGCTGTCCCTGATCCAGCATCTTCACGATCATATATTTATATTGTTTGTGACTTAAATATGTATAGCCTAATGTTTTTGGTAACAGTACATACCCTAATCTGATGGCCTTTTCACCAGTCATCTTTGTTTGTCTCGTGATCTCTCTTTAAAAACAGATCTGTAATTCTAGGCTACTAGAAGTCACCTGAAAAGTTAAGAAAATCTTATGCGGATTGGATGTAGTTTGAGGTTAAGTTCCAATGAAATATTTTGATATGCTTGGGTGTAAAATAATTAGAACTTGTTTTTCTGACCTTACTCATCTCCGCGATGTCAGTACCCGTGTGGTCCTGGATGCAAGGTTGCCAGATTTCATTGTCAGTAAACTGCTATTCTCCCGCAGACTTCAGAAAAAATTGACCCGCCCAACCCCATTAAAAATAGCCCAGTTATGTAGGAAACACTCCACCTGACAACACTGTCAATATGGAAAGTTTCCTACTGTCACATTAGCTGCAGTGTTTCGTTGGTATTTTATGTATATGAGCGCAAAATCATGTTTTACCATGCCAACACACAGAGGCGGTGGGAGATTTTGGGAAGGCTGTCGCCTTTGGGTTTTGAATGCAGGAAAAACCCTGACAAAGATTTCCTATCATATATGAAAAGAACACAACTTCTTGATTTGGTATATTACACATTATCGTTTTCATATAAGATGGTGTTTGATGAAAAATGTTAAGTTACATAACCAGAGTTCCCAAATCCCCCAACTCCATTAGTTCTGTAATTCAGTCAAGATGTAATGTACAGAAGAAAAGGAAAAAGGAAAGCGTGTCTTTATCCATTGTCCAAGTCATCTGTTTATTGGAATTGTTTTTGAAAACCTTTTAATAAAGTCTGCTAAGCTAATGGAGATTGTCTTCCAGGAACCCAGCCTCACATGGTATGCTGTCTCTTTGGGAGATGGTCCGTCTTGTCAACATGCTCATCGTTTTTCGCTTCCTCCGCATAATCCCCGATATCAAGGTTAGACATGTTTCTGCTAGGCGAGGTAGCTGTGCTGCAGTCATCTACAATGCAGTGATGAAGGGTAATGTTGCTGTGTTTGGTTCCACCTTGTGGTGGAATATTTTATTTCTTTACTTATTGACAGGAGATTTGTTGTATTGCTGGTACGCCAAATATCTTTCTGAACTCTTGTTATGCTGGACAGTTTATGATATTACCGTTTCAAATGGTTATTTTATTGGGGAGCGAGGAGAAAGTATAAGTTAACAAGTTCACAAACGATCATGTACTTGTTGATAAGTGGCCTAGGTTTGAATCCGTCCCACTGCTGTATCAGCAAAAACTTTCCTCTCTCTTTCCCAACTTTCCTGTCTAATAATGCATAACAAGTTCCATAAATATATATCTGTAACCTTTAGGAAAAATGAACGTAACCCCAGGACCCGTCTGACTGACAGGCTGTCCCGCTGACTGTTCCCTGCATCACTGTTATAACACTATGAAACAGTCAGCCTTGTGTTCTTATGCCTTTTTAGCTGATGGCCCTTGTAGCCAGTACTTTGGTTGACCTGGTAAAAAACCTCAGGGCTTTTGCTGGAATACTGGTGGTGAGTGACATAATGAAACATTTTTACTTGTTTTTTTTCTCTAATCCAATATGTGAATTTTATTTGTGTTATTTACATAGTCACCAGCCACTTTATTAGGTACACATACGTAGTATTGTGTAGCAGCCCCTTTTTGCCTCCGTCGAGTTCAAGGTTTGATGCGTTGTGCATTCAGAGATGTCCTTCGGCACACTACCGGTGTAAACAGTGTGTATTCAATTATTTGTGGCCTTTCTCTCAGCTTGAACGAGTCTGGTCATTTTCTTCTGACCTCTCTCATTGACAATGTTTTTGCCGACAACTGCCGGTCACTGGATGTTTT
Source organism: Esox masquinongy (assembly GCA_016801175.1). Lineage (NCBI taxonomy): Eukaryota > Metazoa > Chordata > Actinopteri > Esociformes > Esocidae > Esox > Esox masquinongy. The sequence continues at coordinate 6,728 of JACXGI010017436.1, forward strand.
TTGTTTCTTGCACAATTCTATGTTAACTTGTGAGCACGTAGTGCATGACATCCCAGGAAGTCAGCTGTTTCTTAGATGCTGGAACCATCACGTCTGGCACCAACAATCATACCACAGTCAGTGCTGCAAAGATTACATGTTTTCCCCATTTAAATGTTTGGTCAAAGAACAACTTAACCTCTTGACCATGCTTTATATGATTTGCAGTCACATGATTTTCTGTTTGGCTATTTGCGTTAACGAGCAGTCGTACCTAATGAAGTGGCCAGTGAGTGTAAATTTGTTTCTGTACACTAGACTAGGAATTCATGTTTCGTGCTCCTCTCTGAACATTAGGTGGTTTTCTACGTGTTTGCTGTCTTCGGCATCTGGCTGTTCCAGGGAGCCATTTCTGCTCCCGGGAAGATGAGGTACAGTTTGATGCGGCGAGCTGTTTGACACAACAATCTTTTTGGAATCTTGTGCTTGGACAACTGGGTGACATAAATTAATATCCCCATAAAACACTTGAATTACAGTGACGATGGATGAATAGAACAATACCTTGTCAAAGTTTCACTCCGGTCACATCCCACGGAAATTGCCAAGCTCCTTTGAATAAAACACACCATTCAAAATCATCTCTCCTTGCCCAAGAGTAACCTCACTCTGTTTCAGACATATTACCACCAATCACAATCTATACTAGGTGTGCCGCAGACGTTTGAGGATCGAATCTGTTGTCAGTTATAGTTTGCCTTTTAAACCAGTGATTGGTTTACAAGCTAGGACTTCAGCGTTTCCCATGGATGGTCATGTGACTGGAGTGTCTTCAACTATCACCGCGCTTGTTTCATAAAAATATGAATTTCCTTAAGTACAGATGATTAATTCTAATGATATGATGTCAGCCAAAAGTCTACGATAAGTATGGTCTTTGTTATTTATCATCTTAGCCTCTGCAACGGCCTCCCTGCTGTGAGCTTAAAGTGGGATTTTTATATGAAGTGTCTGACTGTTGTGATGGTGGTATATGTGTCCTATACAGTGAGATCTCCAATTCCAGTATGGAGAACGTCACCATTAACTTCACCATGGAGTGCGGTTCCTACGAGCAGCTTGGCTACTGGCCGAACAACTTTGACGACTTTGCGGTGGGTACCCTTGTCTTGTCATTCAGCAGGCCAGAAGCGGTCTCACAGGGGAGGCTAACCTCAAGGCAAGGTTTTGCCTTTAACGACAGCATTCTCCGCATAGCCTCGTCTACGCTAACAAGGGACTGGTTTAATGAGAATTTGCTTTGAATGGAATGAAACTGTAAAACCCATCCTCTGTATTCTATCTCTGACTCTTCTGCACCATCTTTAACTGGAAAGGCAAACTCTGTAGGGGATATCTCTGAAATGATGAAAGTGCTGAGACTTAAAGGCCCACCGCAGTCAAAATAATGAATTTCTCTGTTTTCTTGAAGTTTCCACACAGATGTTGAAATAACACTGTGATGTTGTGAGCATTCTGATTATCCCCTTTTTGTGTTCAGGTGGAAGGTGTGGACTTCTTGGTGAAAACACCAGGCAGTACATTGGTTGATAGACCAGTAGATTTGTTAATAGATCAATAAGATCACACCTCTGTGCCTAGTTTGGCTAGTTTCCAGATTTTCCTTCCAGTCCCTAAAATATTCTTCAATTAATGTCTCTTTCCGAAATAGCTTTATTAATTTACTTTTGACCCTTTTTTAATTGAATCACTGTCCCAGTATTGTTACCCAGAAATCATTTTATATGAAAATAAAACTGCTGCAGGTCTATGCTGAGTGGACACTAAACAACACTTTTTTGCTAATCTTTTCCTCTATTTTGCACAGTCTTCCCTTGTTCTCCTGTACAACGTCATGGTGGTGAATAACTGGCAAGTCTTCATGGATGCTTACAGCAGATACACCACAGAGTAAGCCAGCAATAATACAAAACAACACAGCAGTCATATGATCCAACTGTCAGACTATTTACTTGGTTCCACTAGAGGGCAGCAGTGGACGCCGGAGTGTCGGCTCCTTTTATTTCAGGACATGCCTTACTTTGAATGAGCGTCCGCTTCATCATATGCGTCTCCTTTTGGTTGTTCCCTAAAAAAAATAAAAGCAACTGTTCAGTTGTGTAAACAAGACGTATTATTTATTTAGTTACCAGTCTCACAAACGAGGGTAGCAACGGTGGAAAACGTGTGTAGGAGTTAGGCCACAGTTAATGTTCTTTTCCTTTTTCCTGCTTAAAAGAGGCTGAACACAAGGTAATTGTGCGCAGGGCTAAGTTGGGGAAGCTGTGATTATGGGGATGATAATTTAGCCGTGGTAAACAGCTGATCGTGTTTCTTCCCCCCTCCCAGGTGGTCCAAGGTCTACTTTGTATCCTGGTGGCTTACCTCCTCTGTCATGTGGGTCAACTTGTTTGTTGCTCTCATCTTGGAGGTAAGTAGTACTACATCAAGACACGGTGGCCCGATTTGTACTCGAGCGCAAGCTGTTCCCGACAACATTTCAACCCAGTGATTACCTCTGTTGTGTTGTCCCAGAACTTCATCTACAAGTGGGACCGGAGTGTCACGTGTCCGGTTGAGGACATCGAGTGGACCGGTTATGAGTCCACAGTCCAACTCATGTTCAGGTAGACTGACGCCGTGTTTTAAAAAAAAAATGTTTTGCTTCTGTTTGTCGCAGCTTAAAAAAAAAGCTGTGACGGTCTGGTTGGCTGCATCTTTCTGCTGCTAACTGTTGTTCTGAGGCCTGAAGGACTGTCACAGTCTCTTAGGTCCACACTGTGAGCGCTTCTGTCTTGTTTTGGACAGTGTTGCCATTGTCATTGAATGGGGCTGCCTGAAACTGATTTGTTTGGCTATTTCGCATGACAATACTGAATACATTTTTGCCCATGTTTAGAGGTATTTCTTTGGTCCGGGCAATTCATTTGTATTTTTTCACAAGAACTTAAAGTCCGTGCATATCTTCATGACTTAGCTTTCATTATATAGTTGCAGTAAAAGTCCACCCCACACATCCCTCACATATTTTCTGAAGGTGTGATTTCTATTCATAATTTGAGCCAGTTGGAAGACCAGCCCTGAATGCCCGTCCCTAAACACTATAGATTAGAGGAGGGGCCAACAAGAGGATGCTTTGCTTGAACTCATATTTTTGGTGTCTCTTGATACAGTTTCTTTAAAACGTCACTATGTGCCACTTTCAGAGAACACATTCAGGAGCCTACAGAGGAGGAGCTGCTGTCCCAACTACACCAGCACCCTCACCTGAATCTCACCGGATGAACCCCCACCTGTCACTATACTGTCCATACAGGCTTTTACCACTCCAAACTAAATGGGGCCTTTAGCTGCCAACACGCCTTGGCTGTTTGAATAGCAGGGACTCACAAGCACAGATGGGCCATATTGTTCTGCTCCTCTTGATTCTGATTAGACACATCTTGTATGTTTTGGCATTCGGACCACTGAACCAGCCTCTGTGCCTTACTTAAAGCGACTGTTATTTTGTTTCATCTTAATGTCTCTTACAGTCTGGTCATTGAATTCGCTGTGTGGCATCAGGAAACAAAGTGCACTAATGTTCTTAATGAAATGATTTAATGGTGAGTAAAAAGGGAAAAAGACTAGGTTTAATGAATTACATGTACTGAAGGCTGTTTCTATAACTGTTCTGCTGTATGCTTTGCAATGTAAATAGGGAAATGTATTAAAAAAAGGTTGTATGGGGGGAGGAACATGGGCTGCATTTTAAGTTTGTCTTAAGCTAAATGTACAGCTAATATCTTTGTTGTACAAAATGATTAAATACATATTCAGCATGGCTGGTAAAAATTTGCTTAAATAAATTTGTTCAACCATTTTTTTTAAAGAGGCCTGCCCGTGTTTTCTTTGTTAGCCGTCTCGATGCTGCTCTCAGACAAAGCCACAATTTCATCGGAAGGCGTCTTATTTACCTGACTATTGCAGTCAGTTTAAGTGTTTCCATTGTGTGTCTCATCTGCGCATGTTTGCAGAGGTCCTGAAGGTGTCTAAAGAACAAACCCGTATCTCCCTTCTCCAGTTCACACATATAAAGCCAGGCGAATCAGTGGCAATCACCAAGGAAGATTTCAGCTGATGTGTCCTGATGATTCTCATTTTAGATAAGGATTCTTCGCTCTCCCCTGGAGGCATGCAGGTTTTGACTGAAGAACCGTGCTCATGTATGTTTAGCATACCACAGTGTGAAATGGAAGAAATTACAGTTTGTCTATTTAGAGAGCAGTATGACTGGGGGAGAATGTATACTAATGCCTGGCCCACAACTTCTAACTCCTAGAGAGTGACCGAACGCGATGGCAGGTACCAGCTTGGAAGAGCAGGAACGTTCGAATTTACACAATCGCTGTGTTGATCAATGAGCTCAGCTCAAAATGTTGGCCTGCAGCTCTCCAGGAACAGAGATGCCCCCCCTCCCTTAAAATAAGATTGTGACACAAAAGCCATCATTGTGTTTTGGATACTCATGCTGAGTGTTCAAAGCCTGTCAGCATGAATCCTTTCCCGATTGCATGGTAAAGCTCTCTCACTCGATCCAAGTTTTATTTTTTTAACGTAAATGTATTGCTAAGCAGTGAGCGGTGGAGCAGGGTTTTGTAGTGCTGTCTTCAGTGTCACTACCTCTGGATCATTGCTGAGCGGTGGAGCAGGGTTTTGTAGTGCTGTCTTCAGTGTCACTACCTCTGGATCATTGCTGAGCGGTGGAGCAGGGTTTTGTAGTGCTGTCTTCAGTGTCACTACCTCTGGGTCATGTGCTGCGTGTGACATTGATTTAAATATTTATCAATATCTCAAGTTTTATCAAGATTCATATTGAATATTCAGGGAACATAGGAACTAATGTTCTGTTAGACATAAGGGAATGGTCTCTTGGAAATCCATCAAGTCCTGTCATATCACTGGAAAACGCCTAACAAGATGTTAGGCAAGACTTAATGAGCCTGTTAATTGCTGAAAGTTTGATGGAAAAGTGCCAATACCATTGTATTCCAATTCTCACGATTCAAAATGGTGTGCTTTAAAAAGAATTACATGAAATAATTGGCATGTTTCATAACATCTTAACAAGGAATCAGAAAGATTTCTGAAGTGTTTGTGTGTACTGGACATAATTGCTGTGGGCAAAGGCTGCATTCTAGACATTTCCCCTGAGGTTTGTTTGGTGCTCCTATGCTTATAATGTGGACACGAGGACACACACACACATACACACACACACACACACACACACACACACACACAGATGTTGACGCTCCACACCCCACACACTCACACAGGGCCTGTTTACTGAAAACAGACCAGGGCCAACAGGCCAACCTCCAGAGGGCCTGACATCAAAGCTCTGACCCTCCTCTCTTCCTCCCACTATTTATTTGCTCTTATTTGCTCTTTCTGGCAAGTTTGTGCTTGTGCTAGGCCTTCCCTTAAACATCAACAACGGAATCGGAACGGAATGTTGCCACGTACCTGGTTAAAGGTCCACTGAGACATGATGTAGGCTAACTACAGTAGACCATGAAGGTCATGTCTAGCTTAGCCTGGTCGAGAACCAGGTTTCCCTAAACCGGAACCTTGGGGACGTTCCATGTCAGAAAACAGAAACATATGTGTGGTTACCAGGTGTAAATCAATGACGCCTCACGAGCAATGTCAAACCAATCCAATATCATTCTTGGGAGGAGCTTCGAAAGTGTGCATGTCGACCAAGAAATCATCAATTTAAATTTCAATGAAAGTATCTAAATCCAAGTCCCTTTTATTTTGACTGACAACTCAAACGAGAAATCTTCCTTGGCACCGTCTTTCACTAGACTATACAGAAACCCTCCAGACCTCCGAGGCACGACAACATCTTTCGGAGGAATGGCTACTCGACAACACTTCTCTGAGCGTTTTCTGAGTAGTCCTTCATTGGCAGCTTCAATCAATTCCACCAACGTGTCGGCCATGTTCTAGCCCAGCTGCCGGTGCAGTGAAGCCAAAGGCTCCCGAGTCGAGGCGTGATTGGCGATAATTAGAAGCAGATGGTTAATGAGGCCGGCAGACTAATGAACACAACACGCTCTTGTTTACTCAGCTTGGTGACGACAGATTGGGTAAACAAAGCCACGGCTGCCTGGAATGCCAACGCTAGCAGGAGGGACAGCCGGTGCCTGCTGGAGGAATGAAGGCAGCGAAGATATATGTGCTGAAATACACTAGATATGCCATCCAGCTCATACACGGTTACGGGACAAAGGTTGCTCCGCAGGGTAGTTTCCTCAGTTGGATTGTACCAAACGCAGCGGGATTAATTAGTCGTTACATTGCCTAGCAAGGTTCGCTGAAGACTGCTCTGGGTTCACTGAGGTTCAGATTTTCTCTGGATGTGTTTATTTACCAGACCCGAGTATGTTTGCCCTCTTGTTTGTTCAGTCACTGAACTCTACAGTTTGTTTCTGCTACCTCAATGTTGGTTCGACTGGTCAGCCTCACTTCTCACCATGCACTCAGTTTTCTCAACAGTCAGCTTTTTTCCAAATCCGGTCCCGTCAGCCCTGAGGGGGTGCAGTTTTGGATGCACTAAACAGAGGATTTGACTAACCAGGGCTCTAAGTCGATTAAATCCTTCTTTTGGTGCTAAACAAAACACCATGTGCAACCTTTAGGGCTGATTTTGCAATATCGTGATGAATCAAGATTACAGTTTTAGGGTAAATAACAGGCATTTTTAAAGGCGTCGAAACTTGCTCTGAATAACTTTTCCAGGAGATGACCTGCAACTGAATAGCATTTGTCATGAACATCTCAAGCCGAGGGTGTGTCCAACCCATCACAGTTTTCTGATCCCCACCTGTAATGTACAGTGCCTCCATCGACCCACAAACATTCCCTGTAGAAGGCTCTCGAGAAGTCAGCCCTTCTGTTTCACCTGGCAAGGTAAATGATGTCATTGCTAGGCGACCTTTTGACCTGTACGCTGGAATGCCAGTGATTGACATGGCCATGATGTCAGTTCCTTAGCATGTGAAGAATGCAGCCCTCGTCTCTCTCTACTCGGCTCTCTCTCTCTTCAATATTAAGGGTTTAATTGGAATGGGAAACATTTGTTTACATTGCCATTGTAAGTGACACAAAACATTCACTTATAATGAAAATAACTGACCTCCGTAATTATCGGGACCGTGAAGGATTTCTGGATTTATTTTTTTCTTGTGGCTCTATTCTCCAAAATCTGGCTTTTAGATCAAACAATTACAATGGGGTAAATTTATGGATTTCTTTACATCTCGGTTTTGCCAGCTAGAATTAACAACACAAAAAAGGAAAGCACTGGTGAGCTTGGCAATTATATACGGCATGGTAGGCTAAGGACGACATCTAGAGTGGGTGACTGAAAAATGCACATATAGAATAAAAACAAAAAGAACTTTGCGACAGATTAGGAACCCTGTTGAGAAGTTAGGTGTGGATGTGACAGCCACTTCACCAGCAGAACTCCTGAGGCTGGACTGCAAGGTGCAAACCACTAGTTAGCTTTGAAAAACAGTCACCCTGTTACAGTTACCTAAAAAGTACCTAAAAGATTCTGTGGAAAGACGAGACTAAAATTAACATGTTCCAGTATGATGGTGAGGAAATTGTGGAGAGAAAAAAGGAAATGCCCTAGATCCACAGCATGCAGACGTAGCAGTGAAATGGTGGAGGGGTGTTATGGCTTGGGCATGTATGTCTGCCAGTAAAACATGG
>JACXGI010017437.1:0-14159 GCA_016801175.1 Esox masquinongy
ATATATATATATATATATATATATATATATATATATATATATATATATATATATATATATATATATATATATATATATATACAGCTCCGGAAAAAATTAAGAGACCACTGCACCTTTTTATTTCCTATCCAAAAAAGTCAAAAGGGAAGGTTTTGAACAGAAGGGTTACATTTACCACTGCAAATTGAACGCTTCTGTTCCTCACTTTCAACTTTTTTGTAAAGGAAAGAAAAAGGTGCAGTGGTCCGGAGCTGTGCAGTACACAGCTCTGAGCTTGGGTACCATAATAAAACCAACGGAGTACCCTGAAAGTGCAAACCCTGCACATCTGTTCATCCCCTCAACACTAACATGATGTATAAATGTATACCGTTACAATGGGTTTGGGAAGGGGGCATGCAGTGGTCCAGTGTGGTTGATGTTGTAAGGCTTCATTCGGTACTTACTGACTGACTTTCCTGGATACAGTTTCATCTTAGGATATCCGGGCACGTGGGCCTCACCCTTGGCCCTAAGGGTGTCCAGCTCGTGTTTTATGACGTACTGACACTCGGCCATGCTCAGAAAACTGTCCCCATCGCCTGGATCACACAGATGTCCACAATGACAACTGTCACTGGAAAATGACCTGCTCTGGCACTGCTGTAGAAAAGCTGCTTGTACTATTTATTGCACTGTACTGTAATTATATAGTAACAAGAGTTGTGCTGTAATAATATCATGCAAATAACAAATGGTATTCCTCATCTACACGACATCCACGGTTTACTGTTTAACTTCCAAATGGCAACCTTTTGCATTAATAGGAATTTGAATAGGGTGTCATTTGGGACGCACTCTAGATTACCTTGGAACTCCTTGAAGTTGTGCCTGTTGGCGCATGTGAAACCTCTCATGGTGCCGTCGTTGAACTCCTTGAAGAGTCCCACGTCCTCAGCTCCGAATAGAAGCCTCTGCAAGGAGGCCCCCACCACGTACACATTGGGGTTGTCCTTCTCCGCGCCCTGGCCCTCTGGAGAGAGCTGCTCCACCAACAGCTCCGCTCCTGCAGTACCACAGCAAAGGAATCGGGGCAGATATGAGGGCTTCAAAAGTCTAGATTTGGGGACCAAATTGCCTACTGTTGTCTTTATAGAGCACTGCTGTTGAACAGGGCTCATTGTACTCTGGCCAAAAGTAGTGCAGAATGTAGGACGTTGGTTGACATATTTCAGACACAGGCTTGGACAAATATATTAACAAAACCAGACTGTCTGGTCAACTAAAGGGACTTTCACATTATTGTGCCGAGCCAGATCGAAGCATGCTTTTTAAGTGACTGTCCATGATATATGCCATACGTCTCACTGCTTTGTTTTAGACTGACCTTCAGAAAGGAGAGACAAAAAAAAAAAAAGGCATGCAGAGAAGCTGCTGCATGTTATTTGACATGTCCCCAACATAACTACCCTCAATGTCCTGCGTACCTCCATCTTGCTGCTTGTCTCTGATCCTTTTCAGTAACCATGCAACAGCTTCCTCTTTGGTGTCCGGAGCCAGCTCGATGACCACCAGAGGGGCAAATGTTGAGCCATCACTGTCAGAAACTGACAAGCCTTTTTGCATTTTCCCCTCTCTCTGTGTAGCCTGGAGAGAGACATGATAGGAAACAAATGAATTAAACATGACTGTGTCTATAGGGGTCAAAAAGACACAGAAATGACCGACTCTGAAAAATAAATATTATTCTCTTTTGAAAGTCTAAACTACAATGTCAAAGTTACTGTGGACTATACATACAACTAACCTAGTGCTAGTGTGGCTGTATTTGTGTTTTGTATTGCCAAAGCAACATATGTATTTAGGCTATTTGAATGTATAAAACACGATTGGTTGTTGCACATTCAAATGCTGCTATCTGTAATCAAATTGTTTATGATGTGCAAATTTCAGTAGCTGCACCTTTAAACATGCCACAGGAATAGCCTATATCTTATTACCTAAGGTGTGGCTTGTGTGCATAGGCCTAATCAATAATGTCTACAATCAACTTGTGATGAATGGTTCAATGTCTTTAACAGCCTAATAACTTCACTTTTTAAGAACTGAGACTGTAAAATGCATTCTTTTTTTAGTAAATGTGGCAAGGCTTCAGACAAAAAAATATTGGACAAACTGGAATGTTTATCTAACAGATTGCATTACATTGATTTATGTTTCCATTGCCTCCACGGTACGATCCTGAACATCAGCTACGGTGGGCTACTGACAGTGACAGCTGCATGTTTTGGTATGAAAGAGGGCGGGGCTTAAACTTCACGATCGGTGCAGGATATCAATGGGTAGAAACAAACACGTTTCTGCGTTTCCTCGTGATTGTTAATCTGAGCAAATGTGCCGAACTTTGACATAAGCTATTCAACAGTATGAATTGAAAAAGTAGATAAACCGGTAGGCCCAAGTCAACAAATTCTCTACAGTTAAACAAGACGACTCACCCCGTGCTTCAGTCGCAGGCCCAAAATGGTTTACTTTCCAAGACTACCAGCGAAGGCAAAGTACTGTAGACAATACAATCCGATTTCGAATCTTCTTCTTGTCTTGATGACGAGTCAGAGTTGCTTAACTTCTGCCTCACTTCTGCCAACGTCACCAGTATCCCTGACACAGGCAAGCGCTGCAGACTTCAGCAGTCCGCAGTAACTTGTCACACCCTCCACGGTGCTCTGCTGTGTGTACAAATAAATCAGTAAATCAATGGTGAACACTTTCTATGGGTCTTCCTTTTTTCAATAGGATTCTAAAACAATTGTGTAGTAGGAAATAATGTAGGCTGAGACGCCGGAATGTACTGTTTTAATGATGTTTAACATGTAAGATTTAATAGGATTTTTTATGCTATTGTTCCCATATTTTGGTAGTTTAGGTTGTTTGTGATTGGCGATAGGCTGTTACAGAGGAGATTCAAGGTTGTCATATACATACACATCTATAACACTGCTTTGCTCTCATGTGACAGGCAATTGTGAAGAGAAATATCTAAATAATAGTATTTGACCATACCGGATCAGTCCGTGCTCATTTTGTTGCAGAAAGTAGAGAGGGTGTATATTCCTATTTTCCGCATTCCTTGTGTGCTTTACGTTCGACAGCGTCAGTCGCAGAGTCCAGGCGATGATGTCACGTTTTGTGGATCATGTGCCGGGCTGGGCTGTTTGTGACTGCGAAGGAGAATGGCTGATCAAGCGGTGTCCACTGAGAGACGGTGAGTGTAACTTTATGAAGAAATACTGAGAAAAAATAAGTGAGATAAAATGTTAACTCGAAACATATCAGTGATCCACAAAGGCTAGATCATGATGCAATCTGTTTCCCTTGTATGTCTTAATAGAAGTAATAGCTAGCATTCGATTGTTGTTGTTAGTCGTCAGTCAAGCAAACACTTGTAGCTTACTAGCTATAGCTACACAGAATGAAAACAGGATGATGTGATGTTCCGTTACCCATTGTTATTTTTAACATTGTCTACCCTGGATTGTCTCTGTATTGATATGTATTATTATAATGATTGTTAACATTGTTATTGTGGTTGTTGCACAGCTAGCCATCCATAGATTCCTTTTTCGAAGTTGAAGTAGCCTACATTTTGAGGCACTGGTGACTATGGCATGAATAGTGGCCGTGTAAGTACACTAACTGTTCACAGTAATTGATCATTCCTACAGAGTCATTTGGCCGTGGCTTGCATCAAAACAGGCAGACGTTCAATTAGTCTCATTGAACATTAGAATGGGCACACAATTGACCCAAGCGGCTTTGAGTGTGAAATGATTGTCGGTGCATGAAGAGGTGTTTTCAGTATTTCAGAACTGGCCGTCCTCCTGGGTTTTTCATGCTATGGTTTACAGAGGATTTTGGGACAGAGAAATGTTTTTTTAGATGAAAACGTCTTGTTGAGTGGTGGTAAGAATCTTGCAAGCTTAAAGACTGGCCACAAACAGGTGCAGTAATGATAAACACCGGGCAGAACAGCGTCTTGGAACGCGTTACTCGGTCCTTGCCACAGATAGGCAATTGTAGAAGACAACTGCAGGTTCTACTCTTATCTGCTGAAAACAACATGATGCGGCTACCAGAGTAGGGATCGGGCGTAATACGCATGGGTCCGTGATGAACCCATCCTGCCTGATGTCAGGCGGGAGGGGGGGGGTAAATTGAAAACATTGCCAAATTCAACCACCACCTACTAACTGGCAGTAAAGCATCACATTATCTTGTTTCAACCAATAAAGCAAATCCCAACATAGTCCCTGGCCTGTAACATCCCTTTTTTCTACTTTGCTTTTTAGTTTGTTTTTTGGCATCAGAATGGCTCAGCGAATACTGACTTTTCTTGGTATCCATAATCTGTTCTCCAGTGTGAGTTCTGTGGACAGGATATTAAGGTAACAACCTGCCGGTGTGGTTGTCAGTAACATACTACACACTAGCCATTGCTTCTGGCTGCTGCTGATGTGTTTCTCTAACTCCCTGCTGCATAGACTTGCATGATGTGCTTCATACAGGAAGTAGACTAACATCTCTGTCATTGAAATCCCTGCTTGTGCAGCTATCTGTTCACTTATCCCTGATCACCTGTTATGATTCATGTCTTGTGTCCATTTTGTTCTGGAATATTCTGGTGGTCATGACTCTTCCGGGTCATATTCATGGTATTTGATGAGGTTGCTCTCTCTAAGCAGGCCTTGGATTTCCATTGGATGGATGACCAGCTGGCTACCGTCCTGGTGCCCCACCTCCCAGAACCTGCTCAGAACTGCAGAGGAGAAGATGCTGGAATGTAAGGACTTCCTCTTTCCTTTTACCATCCGACAGGTGTGGTCATTTTATGTGTTGAACAGATTGTCTTGTGTTTTTGTAACTGTGGCAATTAGTGGAACACAATCTGAATTGTGTACTTGCATAAATATAAAGTCCCAGTCAAAAGTTTGGACACACCCATTCAAGTCTAAGTCATAGGTTCGGACACACGGATACCCATGTGAGTGGGTAAGTATGGCCAAACTTTTGACTGGTTCTGTATATGATGTATATATTTATTTAAATACATTAGTGCCTTCACAGTACCACCCTAATACAGTATGCCCTATAGCCTGAACAGACTACCTTAAGTGCCTTCACAGTACCATCCTAATTCAGTATGCCCTATAGCCTGAACGGACTACCTTAAGTGCCTTCACAGTACCACCCTAATACAGTATGCCCTATAGCCTGAACAGACTACCTTAAGTGCCTTCACAGTACCACCCTAATACAGTATGCCCTATAGCCTGAACAGACTACCTTAAGTGCCTTCACAGTACCATCCTAATTCAGTATGCCCTATAGCCTGAACGGACTACCTTAAGTGCCTTCACAGTACCACCCTAATAAAGTATGCCCTATAGCCTGAACAGACTACCTTAAGTGCCTTCACAGTACCACCCTAATAAAGTATGCCCTATAGCCTGAACGCACTACCTTAAGTGCCTTCACAGTACCACCCTAATACAGTATGCCCTATAGCCTGAACAGACTACCTTAACGCGTCTGCCGGATTCCCAGGCATCACAGGTAAAGTGTCCAAGCGGTACATCCAGATCTCGGGCGGTAACGTGCTGTGGACCCTCACACTGAACGGGAGCGCGGAGGGCAAGACTCCTCTAGTGTTGCTGCACGGCTTCGGTGGAGGCGTGGGCCTGTGGGCCCTGAACCTGGACACTCTGGCCTGGCAGGTTAGTCTCTCAACAGAGGCCACGCTCGTCCTATTCCACCGCCTCTGGAGCTCTCCTTAGGGGACAAGGAAAAAGGCCAAGTTAGTTAGGGTGGGTGGAACGGTTCTGTTTCTATGCGTATTTTGTATGTTTAGGCGTACATTCATATGATACAACAAGTGGCTACTAAAATGGATTTTGCCACAGTAAGAGAATGAAAAACAAGAAAATGCCACTTCTGAGTAGAAGCAGTTTCTACTAGGAATCATTCAAATGCCAACATTGAATGCCTGCACTGCCGTGCAAAAGCTGAATTGATTTGGAAGGATGGTAATGTGTGACTTTTGGTGAAGTGGAAAACAACTCTAAGGCTTATTCTGTAATACTTTGACTTGTGTTTTTATTATAATACTTCTTAGAATGTTCTATGGTTGTGAGAAATGTGGTATTTGGTAACATTATTTATTAACAGAGGCCAGTCTATGCCTTTGACCTACTGGGCTTTGGCCAAAGCAGCAGACCCCAGTTCAGCTCAGATGCCCAAGAAGCTGAGCTCCAGTTTGTGGACAGCATCGAGCAGTGGAGGGTTAATGTCGGCCTGGAGTCCATGATCTTAATGGGCCACAACTTTGGAGGTTATTTGGCAGCTGCTTATTCGCTCAAGTTCCCCGCCAGGTAAGACATACAGACTAACATGTTCCCTGTTCAGGACTATTGCAAGGGTTAACTTCCAATTTTAATGCCAGAACAGCTTTGTAGCCACTTCTTGATGTACAGTTTCTATGTGCAGCTGTACTTTCTGTCTGTAGCTGTGTTTGTTTCATCCTACAATGTTAACTGGATGTTAAGAACGTAAGTCAGGCCACACATGATCCAGGTGCCAGGCCCTGACAGCATGAATGTCCATAATGTCCCTCTACCGTATCCAACAGAATCATCTCCACTTGCTGTGTTGCTCAGCCAAGACTTAAGGAGAAAACTATCTTTAAAAATGCTAATACCTAATCGCCTTCCCAGATCACAACACCTTAAAGTAGCCAGTCAGCCTCATCTGGTCCTTCTGGGTTAATCTAGATGGCTCTGTATAGAGGACACAGCGCTCATGATCTGACTTCATGTCCTCAGTGATGTCTCCACCCACCGCCCCTACACAGATAATTCCACACCCCTAGGGGTTTAGCTGTCGTCCTCTCAAGACTCACCATTACAATGAAGGAGTCTGACATTTCAGATGTCTTGAAAGAGTCCCATTTCGCAAGACCGACCCGATCCCTTAACTAACGTGAGGTTCAGGAACACGTGTCTCAGGTTGTTCACCCCACCTCTGCACTCTAACATAGAGTGAAGCACTTGGTGCTGGTGGAGCCTTGGGGCATCCCCGAGCGTCCGGACGCAGAGGACCAGGGCGGGACGGTACCCCTGTGGATCAGAGCTCTGGGGTCCATGCTGAGCCGTTTCAACCCCCTGGCAGGGCTCAGACTGGTGGGACCGCTGGGTAAGACTGGACGGCTGCATTGCACACGATTCCGGCCAGTGCCTGACTGGTTCCATGGTTGCTTTGCAGACACTTCCACTAACCTCCTGGGTGACTGTCTGTGCTGTGCTGCTTAAGGTCCAACACTGGTTTCCACTCTGAGGCCGGACTTCAAGAAGAAATACTCGTCGGTGTTCACCGACAACACCGTCGCCGAGTACATTTACCACCTCAATGTCCAGACTCCTAGGTGAGAGCCTTACCTATTTCTCTGGTTTCATTTTCGGGCTGAAAGTGGCCTGTTCTTTGAGTGCTGATACAGTTTTGGACCAGATTAGCCCTTTAGGCCACAGTGAATAAGATTGGAAGGCCTAAACGGCCTTGTGAATAGAAGGTGTGAGTTTAATGTGCCTCGCTCTCGTACGTCAGCCGCTTCAGTGATGTTTCCTCTGTTGCAGCGGTGAGACTGCCTTTAAGAACATGACCATCCCGTACGGGTGGGCCAAGAGGCCCATGCTGCGGAGGATCGGGCTGCTCCACGCTGACACGGCCATTACGGTGATATACGGGTCACGCTCCAGCATCGACGGCAACTCCGGCAGCGCTATCAAAGAAATGAGGCCAAACTCGCATGTGGAGATCATAGTACGCTTTTTATCTGTCTGTCTATAGTGGCTGTAAACTGAACCCTGCTGAGGAACTGCCTGTTTATGGTTCTCTGGTATTGGGAGGCAGCTTGTTTGTGTAGCTTCATTTGGCGAGTGTTGGTGAGGTAAACTACAGATAGTCAGATAGATGAGCTCATTGTCTTGCGTCTGTTGTCTCCCTGCCAGGCGGTCAGGGGCGCGGGTCACTATGTGTTTGCAGACCAGCCCGATGACTTCAACCGCAGAGTGCTCCGGGTGTGCGACGCGCTGGGCTGACTGGCGGGACCAGTATGCTGGTTAACCTGAAGAATCAGCATTTTGTAGCTGTCGTGACCGTAGCTTGTCGGCCTGGTGGCGCGCATGGCCCTTGGGGTCAGAGACCCGGGCCGAAGACGGGACTGGCCGTGAAACTGTGCCGTCCCTATATCACTATATCACACCAAACTATCGTCTTCCCTTCAGGTATGTAGCACAGTGGCTGCGGTACTGGCCCAGTAACAGTGTTAATTAGGGAGAACCCTCACGTCCCAAACTGAGGAGGATTCAACTGGTTCTGCTCTCTTGTTTTCATTCACAGTTTTATTATAAGTGCATTTTATGTTTAACAGCCTTAATGCTGTTTTAAGAATTGTTTTTTTTTTAGAATGAAACAGACTGCACTTTGACCACTAATGAGTTACTCTTATTCTTTCTGAAATATTCATGAGATTATGAGATTATTTCTTTATATTATGAGATTATTAAATTGTTCATTTAAATCATGACAGCTCATGTTGATATCTCAGACCATAGAGATTTGCTAAGTGTATTATTTATTTGAATACAGTGGGTGTGATACAATTAGGCCACTAGTTTTTCTGACATCCCCAGGACAACCCAAATGCCTCTTTGTCATTTTAATGACATAGGATGTGATCTGGAGCTGCAGTCATTGCTGCTGCTTTTTTGTCTGTCTTTTTATATTTCCCAGTAGTGGCCTTTTAGTAGTGATCATTTTCACTTTCCAATATATTCTCATTTACACAGTCATTTGAAAATCACTACCTTATTGTTCTTGAATTTTGGACGAAAGAAACATTGTTCGGCCGTAGTTTTGTTTTTTGCTTCAGGATCAGTGAATGACAGACCTGGCTATCCAGACACCTGTTATTAAGCCATTGTCTGGAGAAACACAGTATCAACAAACAACAGTGTTATTCCCATGTTTTCTATTCAGGTTAATATCTGATTGTTAAAGGCTTGTAAATAATAAAGAGATTTCATTTATGGTTTTTGCGTCTTTGTTTTGTGGCTTTTGTGTATCTACATTTGAGTTGTGTGAAGTGGTGACTTCACAGTGACATGGATTTCTGTTCATAGTGTTCTGAATTCAGCTTTTTTCATTTTGAACTGGTCCTAGGAGAGATAAGCCCCCTCTGTGGGGCTCAATCAAGAGAAAAGGCCTTAGTACAACAGGCCTTATTACTAGTACACAGGGCCTTAATACACAGGGCCTTAATACACAGGGCCTTTTTACTAGTACACAGGGCCTTATTACTAGTACACAGGGCCTTATTACACAGGGCCTTATTACTAGTACACAGGGCCTTATTACACAGGGCCTTATTACTAGTACACAGGGCCTTATTACCGAGGGCCTTATTACTAGTACACAGGGCCTTATTACTTAGGTGCTTATTACTAGTACACAGGGCTTTAGTGCAGTTCAACACAGAAAATGGAGGGCAGTCTGGGAGCAATATTATATAATTTAGTTACTTGGTGTTGAGTGCTAAAATGGAGGAAAGGGGAACATTTGTCAATATACTGTAACAATTCAGTGCAGGCCAAGTAGTTTCAATACATGACCATTAGAGGGCAGTCTCACTCAGATCAGGAGTTCGAGGGCCGATGACTTAAGTTCAGTGAGCTAATCATCAGTGTCAGTTTTACATAATTCACTACTAGGACCAATTAATAAATCTATAAACACAGAACTCAAAGAATAACGCAATCGTCGCTGCATTCAGTTCGATGCCTGGCATATAGGTTAGTGGAAAAAGTAGCTGGGGTGCTTTCACATTTTAGTGAGGTGGGTGTATTAGGACAAGGGCGAGGCAGCAACTTTTGCGATTGTAGGACGTTGTGCTGAAAGACTTACCGGCCAAAGAAGTTTACAATGTCAACCGTGATATTGATCTCAATGACATCATGTTCATTTTTCATTTGGGTTCAGTCCTGGATCAAATGACTGTGAATGCTATATGAAAATGTGCAAACTCACATGGACATTTTCCAGACTTCTGAGGGAGGAGCCTTGATGGGTATACTTGATACTTTTCTTTCGTAGGTCAAAGCTGATACGCAGACGATGGTTTTCCAGTACAGTTTCTGCACAGTGGGTGGGTATACGTAATACTGCAGTAGACGTAACATAAAAGTGATGCAAGTTCCCACTTTGAGTCCTGATGTCCATAGATTTCAATTAGTTTCTTGACAGTCTGACTTTCTGTTGAACCACAGCTGCTTGCAAATGTTGTTGAAATGTTACTTATAGTCTGCAGAGCGTCTCAGATGAAAGTGTACCAGCTGCACTGTTACGTAAAGCACACTGTTGACCAATTTGGTTGTTGGTTAAGGTAGTAACACCACACTGTTGGAGTTGCAAGAAGGCTAAATATTGGGGAGAAACATTCTGTTGATTGGTTGAACAAAAATGGAGCTCTTCAGCAATACAGATTAACGCAGTGTTTACTGAACATAAAATGTTGCATTCAGTGAAAGAACCCCCTCCATTAAATGTTTTGAAAATGCTGTGCGGTTGCACAGCCATATTCTGGTACTGGATGAAATCAGCATATTATCAGGGGTTCATTTAAGTCTGAAGTTCAACCTAGTATTCAAAGACAGGTTGTTGATTAAAGGGTCTTCCAGGAGGACTGTTCCAGCTTGGCCAAAGAAGATTCCAAATCTCACACATATCAATAATCTGTGGCAAAAGCTGAAAACAGCAGTTGGTGGGTGCATCCTTCAAACACTGGAAACTTACAGCAGTTTGCTGCTGAATTTACCCGTGGAAAACTGCAGGAAGCTCAAAAATGGCTACAAGAAGTTATTTTTGTCAAAGACAATGAAACCAAGTGCTAGCTACTAGAAGTGTCTATAATTATTTTCATGTGATTATTTATTTTTAAAGTAAAAAATCTCTGCACAGTTGAAAAGTCAATAACTTAATGTGACCAACAATTACTTTAAAATGTGTATTTTAGATTAAAAAAATATAAATTTAAGCAAAGTGCAAAGGTGTCTATATATTTCACTGTGTCTGTATAATTCTGACATAAGGGGCTATGGACTATTCAGTATAGTATGGTTATAGAGCAATATGTATAACCTGAAATGACACTATGGGAAATTAGGTATAGCATGATAACAGAGAAGTATGTATAATCTGAAATTAGGCTATGGGATATTCAGTATAGGAACGTAACATTATAGAGCAGTATGTATAATCTGACACAAGGCTAGAGGATATTCAGTATAGTAATGTAGTATTATAGAGCAGTATGTATAATCTGACACAAGGCTAGAGGATATTCAGTATAGTAACGTAACATTATAGAGCAGTATGTGTAATCTGACACAAGGCTAGAGGATATTCAGTATAGTCACGTAACATTATAGAGCAGTAAGTATAATCTGACACAAGGCTAGAGGATATTCAGTGTAGTAACGTAACATTATAGAGCTGTATGTATAATGTGACACAAGGATAGAGGATATTCAGTATAGTAACGTAACATAGAGCAGTATGTATAATGTGACACAAGGATAGAGGATATTCAGTATAGTAACGTAACATTATAGAGCAGTATGTATAATCTGACACAAGGCTAGAGGATATTCAGTACAGTAACGTAATATAGAGCAGTATGTATAATCTGACACAAGGCTAGACGATATTCAGTATAGTAATGTAACATAATAGATCAGTATGAATAATCTGACACAAGGCAAGAGGATATTCAGTATAGTAACGTAACATTATAGAGCAGTATGTATAATCTGTCACAAGGCTAGAGGACATTCAGTATAGTACCCTAACATTATAGAGCAGTATGTATAATCTGACACAAGGCTAGAGGATATTCAGTATAGTACCCTAACATTATAGAGCAGTATGTATAATCTGACACAAGGCTAGAGGATATTCAGAATAGTAACGTAACATTATAGAGCAGTATGTATAATCTGACACAAGGCTAGAGGATATTCAGTATAGTAACGTAATATAGAGCAGTATGTATAATCTGACACAAGGCTAGAGGATATTCAGTATAGTAATGTAACATTATAGAGCAGTATGTATAATCTGACACAAGGCTAGAGGAGGCCATGTACAGAGCAGACAGGCCAGGCAGGGTGCTGGCGGGGTTGCTAGGAAACCAGTGCGCCTATATTAGATTTAATGTATTAAATTCTGCCTCTCTATCTCATTCTCTCCCTCCCTTTCTGCTTCTCCTTCTCTCCCCTTTCTCTCCTTTCGGTCTACATTGACAGACAGAGAGCGTACACTAAGGCTCTGTAGCGGCTAGCGTTTCAGCTGCCACCCCCAATTCTCACACACAGTACCACAAGTTCTAGCCTTAGGTAAGACCTTTTCTGATTTACAGGGCTCAAAGTCTGTACTTTTTCTAGAGGAAAGGTTGCATCACGACTACTCATTCTGCAACACCAGCCCTACTGCCTGCCTTACATACATATACATATATATGTATATAATATATATCATCTAAATATCTATAAATTGTACAAAGTAATAATAAGGTGTGTTCTCTGAAGAAGATCATTGAATCAGTGTCCCTCAAATCACCCAGGTGAATGTAGTGGTTCCAAATAAAAAAGGTTCTATTGACATTTTGTACTGTTTCCAGACAGAAATGCTTTATGAGTATTGCGTATTGTATCAATATGTAAGGTACTAAAGGTGTACGGCATATTTAATTAAATGCTACCAGCGCAGTGTTTTGGTAGATATTACATGATTGTTGCAATATTCATCACAGGGACACGCTGAACAGCAGAGAAAATGTCAGATGAATATCTAAATGGTACCCACATCTAAAAACGGTCTTGTCTGCTGCTCAAAATGGAGATCACATCACAGCACTCATTACAGGTCAGGACAGGTCAAAATCAATGAAAGCCATGATGATAACAGTTTGAGCAGAACACATCCATTTGACTCAGAGGCTTTGAAAGCTGCCTCCCGGCGGGGGTAGTGTAGGGATGTTTTCTGGCTGTGTGAATAAAACTACAAGGCAGCTGAGGACGTATATTCAGAAATGCTGCATTCCACTGCTGAGAAGAATCTAGGACTCCTGGGAAATGCTGTCTTTTCTGTCACGGTGGGAGTAACCATGAACTCAACACAATATGCTCAGTGTCACTGGCTGGCCTACATCTGTATGACATGATTTCAATTTTAACATCAAATGAAGTAAAGTTCTTATATAAAAAACATGTGATGGATATTGCAGGGATGTCTTTCAGGACCATATAGGAGCTCTTCTCTAATAGCTGACAGCATGTGACTAACACATGTGACTAACACAGACGTGTGTTTCAGAGAAGTATGCAATAGAGTGCAGCTGAATGGTCAGTGAGAGAATAAGGGAGGGAGCACAAGGAGAGTCCCTGACTATATAGTCAGGAAGAGAACAGTGATGGACGACATTGGGGGGAATAGCTGAATCTCTCTTTCTTCTTCCTCTCAGTCTCATCTCTAATCTCATTGTCGTCCTGCTACTGCTTTTAGTCAAACTGAGTTGCCAGAAAAAAAAAAAGTAATCCCCATTAATTAGTTCACTGGCCACGAAACTCATTGTCCTTTTGTTATGTGCTTTGTCTGTGTGAACTGCTTTTCCAGAAGTATGTATTTTTTTTAAATTCAATTTGAAAACAGGATGGAATTACTTAGCATTTGTAAACTAGTCTTTTTCTTTCTTTGAAGATCCTCCCTCTTAGCTGCAACAACCCTCTCTGCTCTTCGCCTGGAAGTCTCCTGGTCCTTCCCAGACGTGCCTCAGACCATGGCCCCGCTCCTGTCACAGGCCAGGGAGACACAGGCCAGGGAGACAGGGAGACATAGGCCAGGGAGACAGGGAGACACAGGCCAGGGAGACAGGGTGACATAGGCCAGGGAGACAGGGAGACACAGGCCAGGGAGACAGGGTGACATAGGCCAGGGAGACAGGGAGACACAGGCCAGGGAGACAGGGTGACATAGGCCAGGGAGACAGGGAGACACAGGCCAGGGAGACAGGG
>JACXGI010017438.1:0-14513 GCA_016801175.1 Esox masquinongy
CGTCCAGCTGGGAGGAGACCTCGGGGTAGGCCCAGGACTAGGTGGAGAGATTATATTTCGACACTGGCCTGGGAACGCCTCGGGATCCCCCAGTCAGAGCTGGCAAATGTCGCTCGGGAAAGGGAAGTTTGGGGTCCCCTGCTGGAGCTGCTGCCCCCGCGACCCGATACCGGATAAGCGGATGAAGATGAAGATGAATACTGACACTACAGAAACATTTTCACTCCAATCTAGCTAAAACCGGATGTCAATTTATTTTTCTAAAGTCCAGAAAAATAAAGAACGGATGTTTTAAATACTAAATTGTAATAAAAAATTTTTTTGTGGAATAAAATTTTATTACAATTGTCTAAGCGTAGAAAGCGCACTTCTATTTTGAATTGTCGTGACCCGGATGTACTTTAAAAGTGTCGCTGACAAAATTGTGTTTTCTTTGTGCTCAGAGTCACTCAAATATATTTTATAGAAAGGAGGTGTGGTATACCTGTTCAAGTCAAATATCTGAAAAAGCTCGAAAAGAAAATGCAACATATGAAGGAAGAAGGTAGCCATCTAATGCCTTTACTAAGTAAATGTTCACTCTTTGGCCTCTCGTCCCATGGATAGCTTGTAGCTAGCTAACTAAGTTGTAGCTAGCTATTTAGCCAAGTTGCTATCAACTGATAGCACTGTTGATAAGGGAAAACGTGGTAGCATATGTAGACATTCTTCCAAATGTCTACGTTTTCAACGCGTCGTGTTAAATACTCTGATTTCTCAGAGCCGTGAAACACTATTGATGAAAATGCACATTGTACATAAAACTGAAAACATGTTCTGTATGTTAAATTACTTTATTAATTTGAATGAAGAGTTTGCACTGAAGACTGGGGAGATTTCCTTGTGTTTCGGTTATACCTAAACATCTTTCAGAATCAATTTAATTGTTAAATGTAGACATGCTCAGAATTGTACTTGGTCTAATCATGGTAAAGTTAGTGGTAAACAACACATTAATACACAAAGAAGGATTGCCTAAAGGTAAATTCAATTGATAATAAGCATATAAATTAATGAGATTTCATTCCTACACTGTGGGTTGCCAATATTCACCCGTTAATTGTGGCTAGTTCCAAAGATAAAGATCTGTTAATATTATTTTGTATGTACAATTTGATTAATTTCACACCAACTGACTCTTTTTCTAAATGTGCGCCTACTTCAGTTCTGCTCCTTCCCCTGCCATCTCTGCGCCTCCTGGTTCCTCCCCTGCGCTTGGTGTCGGCAGCTCTGTGGCATGTGGTTCAGCGGAGACGTGTCTTGGACTACGGCTTAGTGGAGGAGTTTGTCACCACCGTGTTTGACATTGTCCCTGATATGATGTCTTACAGAGAGAGAGTTCAACTCATCATGGGGTTGAGAGCACAGGTACGACCAGGCTGAGAAAGACTTCTCCACTGCAGTCAATATGCAGGTTCAGTTTGTTGGCCCACCGACCAATATAATTTAACGGATTTCATACAATTTCCAACTTCTAATTCGTCAGCTTGTTCTGGAGTTGTGTCGCTCAGATCACCTAAGCGACCCTGATTCCATCCAGCATCACCTGAACAGGATGAAGACAAGCATCATCACTTATGGAGAACAAGTTAGTTCCACTGCTGGTGTTACTGTTTCCTCTGTAGACAGTTTATTAGGTAAACCACCCCATTCAAAATGGATCTCTCCTACATACGTTAGCCGTGGCTTTCAGTTGTGGTTCGATAACAAGTTAGAATGGGCAAAACAAAGAACCTAGTGAACTTTCAGTTTTGATCATCAGTGTCTCAGAAACCTACTGAATTTTCAGTTTAACAGTCACATTGGAAGCCTTCAGTTGCATTAACAGGCTTCATCTGTCTTTCTTCAGTGGAATTATCCATGCCAAAACAGGCTCTATCCATCTTTAATGGAGTTATTCATGCCAAAACAGGCTCTATCTATCTTTAGTGGAATTATTCATGCCAAAACAGGCTCTATCCATCTTTAATGGAGTTATTCATGCCAAAACAGGCTCTATCCATCTTTAGTGGAGTTGTTCATGCCAAAACAGGCTCTGTCTTCACTGGAATAATCCATGCCAAAACAGGGTCTATCTATCGCCATCATTAATGTTCCCTACAATTCACTGCTACTTTCCAATGAAGTCTAGTAAACGCTCATGCAAAACCAGAAAGGTGTATAAACTGTGTTCAGAACGCTGTACAATGTTGGCTGGTTAGCCAGGCAAGGTTTTAAATGTGCTGGCTCTTTGGCTTGATTCTGCTGATCGAACTGCCTCTAGAACTGTGATCCTGAGGTGAAGGCTTCTGAATCCAACTTCCTGAAGTTGATTGCAACGCTGCAGGAAGATCCAGTGGAGAAAGAACACTTCTTTCAGGTCAGTGCTTTAGCTAAATGAATGATCGGCAAGATGACATTGATACTTCCTAAAGGTGTAATGCTTTGACAAGGCAGTTTTCCGTGTTTATATTTGAAAGCGCTGAAATATGCTCTGCTGGGGTGTTTGGCTGGTTGTGTTTTTAGAAAGTTTTTCCAGAGGAATTTGGCCCAAAATATCACTCAGCGCTGGAGACTCTGGTGTGGGATTTCCTCTCTAGGCTGGAGAAGCTGCTTCCAACACCAAGCCTTCAACAGGTATCAGGAGAACACTGTACTACCTTAATCAGCATCAGAATAATAACACCATACTACCTTAATCAGCATCAGAATAATAACACCATACTACCTTAATCAGCATCAGAATAATAACACCATACTACCTTAATCAGCATCAGAATGAGCGTTTATATAAGGGTGATGTGGTACATTGAATAGGTATTCACACCACTTTGACTATTTCACATTTAGTTAAATCACAAATATTCAACCTGTACAAGGTCCTTCTGTCAAATGTCCAATTTCAAGATTCATCTGCATGTCCTGAAAAAACAGGTGACCTACCTGTAGCTCTCGCCTTGGTCATCATGAATACATCTGAGCACCTAGTTGAGTGTTCAGTCTCTAGGAATATTTACACCAGAATTTTGCATGGTGTTTTGGAGCTGCTGGTGGAAGGCAACAGATAAGGACAGAATACCATGAAGATCTCACAAGACATAAATTAGCACAAGAAATTCTGATGACCTTTTATCATCTTAATGTTTATTTGTAATTATTGTAATTCTAATGAGAGTTTTTGCTTGAAAGAGCAGTGAGCTGTGTTTGAATCTGTGCCCCAGTAGTACATGCACCGAATGGCAGGGAGTCCTGGAACAACCAAAGCCACAAATCAATGTAAAGCTGACAAATATTTACATAAAATAAAAAGACCATTTACATTTTGGTCATGGTTTCCCTGAACATTCAAAACCATCACTGACACATCTGTAGACCTGCTGCAGTTTGTCTTAAGACCCGACAGGTTTGTGGATGATGGAATCGACGTGGTTCCGTGGATGATGCATGGTTCCCCGCTACACACCTTGAGAACCCAAAGACATACAAGAAAACTCTGCATTCAACACCACCACCCCAGAACTGTTTCAAGACAAACTGTCCCAGCTGAATGTGTGCTGCTCCGTCTGTCAGTGGTTCCATCTGTCAGTGATCACTGGCTTCCTGACTAACAGGACGCAAGACATTTTTCAGACACTTTATCCCACAGCACTGGAGCTCTGCAAGTATGTGAGCTCTCCACCCATCAGGGTTATGTGTTTTTAGAACTGGGTTCATTTGATTTGTCATGTCCTTGTCTTTCCATCAGACGGCGTCCTGGTTCCTACCTGACCCCTGTGTTCTGGAGGAGTGTGTGCAGTCTATGAGTCAGCCAGAGCCTCTGAGGACCCTTCTCCAGTACCACACCAGTTGTGCTCCAGCCCCACATGTAGAGGCCAATGGTAGGAAAAGTACACGGTTTGAAAATTAAGGAATTTTATTTTTCTTCTTGTTTAACAAGTTTTGCTTTTGCCTTTGCTGCACATCCTCAGCTCTGTCGTCTGGAAACAACCACCTCCTCTCACAGCTGCGTACTGCTCCCCTAAAGACAATGGGAGCCTTCACTGACCAAGCTGACCAGCAGATCCAGCCCAACCATACACAGGGATTTATGACCAATCAAAGCCCTGACCAGCAGATCCAGCCTAACCATACACAGGGATTTATAACCAATCAAAGCCCTGACCAGCAGATCCAGCCCGAACATACGCAGGGATTTATGACCTATCAAAGCCCTGCCTCATCTGACATTGAGTCAGAAACGACATATTTGTTGGATTACAGGGAGACTGAACAGGGGAGAGATAGCGTTGAAATGCTGCCTTTGAATGAAGAGCTGGAGTCTGATTTTGTAGAGTGTATTAACCAGGAAATTACAGCAAGAGACATCAATGATGGGACACTTGACAAAGAGTCTGCAAAAGACGAGAAAATATATGAAGATTTTCTCAACCTTTGTAGTGACAATGGGATAAATATTCTAGGAGTAGCCAGCAGTCAACAGGAAGTGCAGGACATTTCTCCGTTATCAACTTCTGATTGGCTGCGTCAGCCCAGAGTTCTTCTGCAAAGACTTGACATTTCTGAAATGCTGTTACCCGAGTCCGAGTTCTCTTTAAAATTGAGAAGAGAGGGGATTCATATTGACCATGAAGGATTTCTAGGACAGAGAGGAGGACAGGTAATATTACAGAGGTGGAAGAATGTCAATGTAGAGCCTTCAGATAGTCAACCTCAGTGTTCTTTAGTCTCTGACCCCTCCCATAACCAGGGTCAGTTTCAAAGAAGCAAGCGTGTGAAAATATGCTCCTTCTGTGGAAAAGCTTTCAGGGAAGCAAAAGATTTCACAGCACATATAAGAAGTCACACTGAGCAGGAACCTTTCCACTGCATTCTGAGTGAACAACAATTTGAAAATCTTGAGAACTTCCAAAAACGCCAGCAGAAAGTGTGTGAGGTGGCGGATCAACCAGAAGAGGACAACATGTCCGCCACATCTGTGGAGGATTGGACAGAGACGGCCAACAAAACTGTACCCCAGAGAAGGCACCTGAAGAGATCACTTGGTAAACCAAGACAGCCTTACCAAATCAACAAGTGCTCCCTGTGTGACAAGACTTTCAGTTGGCTGAGAGGCTTGAAGGAGCACATGAAATACACACATGGGAGAGTCCTGTGCCTCAACTGCGGGGATGTTTTTGAGGGCTCAGATTTTGCTAGCCACAAAGGGTGTTTGAAACGTCTCTCTTGCCCTTTGTGTGGGGACATGTTTCAGCTCACTGAGAGAAACCAGTGTGAGGACCCAAACCCACAGAAACTGCCAAGTGAGGCCCACTCGGGTGTCAGCGTGCTTTCAGTCGAAAATGTGACAGGGATACCACCGCCCACAAACTGTACACCGCAGAATCCATCACACATTCTACCCTTTCAGATAGTTAATGATTACAGAACATGCCTTTTGTGTAATGAGTCTTTTGCTAATAGAGAAGACATGAGAATGCATCTGAAGTTTCATCACTGCATACTTCCTTACCCGTGTTTCAAATGTGGGGAGAGTTTCCAAAGCCCACCTGATCTGCAGAAACACTCAAACGAGTGTTCGGGCCGAAACATTCCAGCCTCCAGAAAGTGTCCACGTTGCCGTGTGAAGACTTCTAAATATACAAACCAGCACGAAATGACAAGTCAAGAAGTAAACCTTGAAAGACATGAGCCGGACCAGCAGTTATGTGCAGGGGACAAAGATGTGGAGATCCCTCAGTCCAGCACCACAAAAGTTGACTTCTCTAATGACTCGCTGCAACACCAGCCAAACCAATCTGTCAGCCAATCAAACTTAATTGAAAGGGGCTTTTTCAATCAGCAAACCACTCTCGCAACAGCTCCGCCTAGAGCTAACGTGCCTGGTGAAATGAACTTTCACAGAGGACAAGCCCAGAGTGAGGATGTCGATTCTAGCCAACCCCTAAGGGAGGTTGACCCAGCAGATAGAAGCTCATCTCCGGCTTCAAGGGAGAACGGGACAGAGGTTCTCCAGCCCCATAGTTCTGAAACGCCTGTAGGCACTGCTCCGACTCTGCCCCCCGGCGTGGATTTAGACTGTAGAACATGTCACTTGTGCTCAAAGACTTTCCGTCTGAGAAAATCCCTGACCATGCACCTGAGACGTCACGGGGAGGGCGCCATTAAATGTTCCATATGTTCAAAGAACTTTGCTTGTAACAAAGAATTATCGGGTCACTTGGCCAACAAAACAGGCTGTGGTCCAATGCTTCGTAATCGTATCGCGGTAATCCCTCCCGCGGATTACAAGGCAGTCCACCTCACCTGCCCCGATTGTCTGCAGCAGTTTACCAGTGAAAATAAGCTGAAATGTCACATGGTGTATCACACAGGAAAGGGGTTCTCCTGTAGCTTCTGTGGCAGAATGTTCTTTGAATCAAGGCAACTGGACGTGCACATCCGCTCTCACACTCATCGGCCATATTTGTGTGATACGTGCGGTAAAGATTTCACGTGTCAGAATGATTTGAAAGTACACAAGCATGTACACACCAGCGAGCGCCCCTACGCCTGCACGACCTGTGGAAGAAGGTTTAAATTCAAGGGTAACTTGAAATCTCACCGAATGCTTCACACAGGAGAGCGGCCATTTGCATGCACGCTGTGTCAAGTACGCTGTCTTAATAATAGGCACCTGAAACTACACATCATGCGTCATCACACGAAAGAAAGACCTTTTAAATGTCGTGGTTGTGGGAAGGGCTATATACAGAAAAGCGATTTGAGACACCACCTTGTTTTGAAGCCAAGTTGTCTTGTGGCTCAGAGTTAACATGCAAGTGTGTTATGTCTGTCACATTCAGACTTTTTGAATTATTTACTGTCTTATGCGTCACTTTATAAAATCGTATATATATCTATAAAAACTGCATACGAAGGGAGAAACCCACTTAATCACCCCTCCAAATGGTAATGACTTGCGGGAAACTCATCTGTAATTATAGAAAGTAACATCTAACAAACCTTAAAGGGGTTGCCACTGCTTATAAGCCTGGAAGAGTCTTGATTACATTGCAGAGACCAAGGCTGTTTTGTTTGAACTGGTCTGGGTTACCCTACTTACAACAAATAAAAAATAAATAATACTGTCAGTTCATTTTGAGTATTATGTGCTTTTGTGTTAATGTTCACTTAACAATTGTGTACTCCAGTCTTGTCAGATATGCTTTTTGCGGTCTATAATGTTCTGGTCCTCGGGCACTTTCTTGTAACCAAGGATGTATCTAGAACTCCGGAAATACTGAGGTCATCAGTCCCAGCCCCTGAATGGAGTTCGGGGGCACATCTCCTGAGAAAATTTTGAGTTCCATAATGGTTTAACTGTGTAAATCTGTGCATTTTTCTTTTGTTTAATGAGCAAAACCGGAAAAGTTAGTCACAATAGAGATATTATCCCACAATTGGTTTATCACAATTCCTAACAAAAACTACATGAAGACGAAACATTTGAAGCAAATCTGGAATAAGGTTTAAAAGCACCAGTCAGGGTGTGAAGGGAAGCATTTACTATGGATTGTGCATGAAATCTAATCTAAAATTGAATCTAATCTAATGTAAAGTCCCAATTGAGTGTTGTATGAGCTAATACAGATTAAAAAGTCAGAATTTGAAAATGTGAATTGTAGCCCATCCTTGCAGAATATACAGCTCCGGAAAAAAAAGAGACGACTGCACCTTTTTTTCCTTTCCAAAAAAGTTGAAAAGGAAAGTTTTGAGTGAGGAACAGAAGCGTTCAATTTGTGGTCTCTTAATTTTAACCCTTCTGTTCCTCACTCAAAACTTTACTTTTCAACTTTATGTAAAGGAAATAAAAGGTGCCGTGGTCTCTTAATTTTTTCCGGAGCTGTATCTTTGTCATTGTCATGGCGCACTTTTTTTTTTTTTAATTTCTATCACATTTTGAAAAACTAAAATGTGCATTATGGTCCATCCTACCCTGAATCAAAAATAATGCAAGTATCATAGTAAATGTAATTAACGAGAGAAAAAGAAAATACACAATGTCCAATATAAACCTAACTTCCTTGCTATATAATGATTGTTAATGTTTAGAATTATTTTGTCAACATTAGGAATATCGTGAATACAAGTTGACACTGTGAAGCCGACTTTTATTTTGAGATTAAATAAAAAATGTGGTGACAGTAGTAATTATTTTATTTACGTTTTGGGGAAAAAATGTATCTCATTTAAGATGAGCCAGACACCACTTGGGGTTGGCAAGCTAGTTTGCTAGTCGGAGACAATTGGTTTGTTGCTTGCCTTGACCGCTGTATGATTGAACATGATTGTTAGCAAGTAATATTCGTTTTAAAAAAAAAACTTTGTTAGAAGATATATGACTCTCCGGTGTAAAGGTACGTATTTTTTTACAACATCACAGACAAAGCCAATATGTCTTTGTTCAAGTGATAACTAACGTAGCAACCTAGCTGCAGTACGTAGATGGCTAGCTAGCTACGGAACGAGGTAGCCAGGTTAGCAGGTTTCTATTAAATGCTACTGTAACAGTACCGTTACACAGCGTTCAGGCAGGCAGGCAATATCTTATTTAGCTAACTAGTTGTGATTTTTAAAACAAATGTCACTGTAGTTAGCCAGAATGGCATAAGATAGCTTAAATCCTATCAAGACAAGGGCCCAACTTATACATATCAGGCTAGAATCATTGCTAGCCCGTCAGCTAACTGCAGAATCAATAACGTTATCAACCAGTGATTAACCAATTCCCTTGATAATGAAATTCTAAACATTCTTTCATCATAGCCAACGAACAATGCTAATGGTAATATCATAGCCAAACAATAGCTAACGATAATGCCTGTCTATTCTCAAAGTGTTGTGGGCTTGTGACACATTTAAGGCGCCGACGGATCACAAGGAGCATATGTTTTTTTATTATTTGACGGTATATTTACCACAGAGACTCACTGTGGCAAAAATACGCGTCCTAAAACCATGTAGAGGTTCTAATCTAAAAATGCATGTCAAGCTCTACGAAGTGCACCCCCTTAGACGCGCTTGTAATTGTTGTGTCCATATGCTTATGTAGCACCAGTAGTTTCGGAAAGAAAACCAAACTCAACTTGTCTGACAGAGTGGTGGCCTGCACAAGCTTATTGTTATAGTTGACCATCTATGTTGGGTTTTTCTATTACTTGCCACCTGCGTTTAATTGAGAGACCAACTGTTTGCGCTAGAGGTAGTTTTGTACCGTATGGTCTAATAAACTGTTGGCGAAGCTAAATTCGCATGTTGAGATTGTATTTCCCTTCTAAGTTCTGCAAATACTCCCAACACATAAACATAAAAAAAACAGTATCTTAAATTTAAAAAAGGTGGCTGTTGAGGTCAATATATAAAAATTTTATGACAATGATGTTTTAAGACGTAAGCCAAGGACAACCATTATTACTAAATACTAGGCGTTCTCCGTGCATTGAAAACCGACAAGAATGTACTTTCAAACATAGACTCATGTTTTTAATCGGAAAATGAAACTGTTGGTGAATTCGATAGATTTCAAACAAATTCAGACTGTTTTGAAAGATAATACATTGTTCCCTAATTTGAATCTATTCTTGGGTTTCACGTTAATGCATAGGATTCCTGAATAATCTATTGATGTGTACCAATCTGTTTGTGCTGTCACATCAACTCCTTTCCACTGTGGCTGAAACAGGACAGGAATGGAGTTAAAGAGCACCAGCCTATCTGCCACCCAGGCAAACTGTCCCAATTAAAAATGAATTAAAACAAATGTAATTGTTTCCATAGGGGAAAGCGATCCAACACATGATGGAAGACTGCTTGCATACCTCTTCAGAGAACCTATCTAAGTTGGTCCGTTGGGCCCACAGTCACGGCACCATCTGTGCACTCATCCCCAACCTTCAACACCTGCTCACAGAAGGTTCCCATGGGAACCTAACTGCCATGTGGGGTTGCAGTGCGGGACACGCCTATCACTGGCCCCTGACGGCTACCTGCAAGACTGGCCTCAAGGTGGGCCTTTCTGTCACTGATGTACAGTTGCCCTCCACAATTATTGGCACCCTTGGTAAAGATTAGCAAAAAAAGGCAATGAAAATTGTTCAGCTAGATCCTACACTCAAAATAAGAAAAATCTAGTCATTGATTGTGGTGAAATTGTTCAATGAAAAGACATTCTTAAGAAAAACTATTATTGGTTCCCTGCAGTTAATACTTTGTGCACCCTCCCCATGCAAATAAAGCACTGAGCCTTCTATGACGTTTGATAAGGTGGGAGAACACATAGCAAGGGATCTGAGATGTTAATATAAGATCCCTCCAGATCCTTTAGTGGAGTTATCCTTTAATGGGGTTAAGGTCAGGGAACCTGGGTGGCCATTATAAAAGCTTGATTTTGTTATCAGTGAGACATTTTTGTCTGGATCTGGAGGAATGCTATGGATAATTCTCCTGTTGGAAGATTCAACTACTACTCAGCTTTATCCTCCTGGTAGAGGCAGACAAGTTTTGCTCTAAAATCTTGTGGTACCTGATGGATTTTGTAATGCCATGTATTTTAACAATGTGATTGTTGAAAGCAGCATTTTGCTTTGTCTTTCCACCACTTTTTTCTGTCTTTTATACCACAAAAAACATTTGAGTTCTCTTATTTTGAGTGTAAGATCAAGCTGATTAACAACAGTTACATTTTTTCGTGATGTTGTTCATCATTAGCAAGGTAGAGTTCATTGTTTATAATACATATTAAACATACACACAACACGTAATGTTGCACTGTATTTTGTTCTGTTTCATATGTGGTATTGTATTTATATTGTATAGAACCTACCTACAATACCACATGGGGAACAGAAAAGTCTACATAATTTTCTCTGTTTTGCCTGCATTTTAAAGGTATTGTTGTCACTAGGGTTGGGCTATGTTATGATACCGTGGACTCAGAATTGACTGCCATTCCTGGTCAAAAGTCCATGTTGTACTTAATATTACATTAGGTCTGTGGTAGGACGTCTTAGAGTGGGATTGGACAGGTTGATTGGACAATGTGTTAATCCATACATTGTCCAACCTTAGTACTGCTCTACCAGGTAAAATTCCTGATCCAGGCAAAGTGCATTAACACAGCTGGGTAAGTAATAGTGATTGTGATTCTGAAGGAGCGGGGGACATGCTATCAGGACAGCCGCAGCATCCACTCGGACAGCCTCAGTCTGCAGGGAGGTGCCTCAGCCCATCAGAGCAGCCCCGGAGGAGAGAGGTTCCTCACCAGGACCTCCAAGGCCAAAGGGGGCAACAGCAGCCAGACACGGGACTCCTGCGATTTCTCCAACTGCAGCGACGACAACACTGAGGTGGATGATAACACGGAAGAGTACAACAGCAACCTGTTCGATATTGTCTGCGAGTCCTCGGCCACGGATGAGGACGGTGACGTGGACTATGAACCCCACCACAGACCCAGAAAGAGGGCTACTCAGGGGGGCATGCCCGGCCCACAGAGGCCAGGGTCTGAGGACAGGGCACAGGGAGACAAGCCAGTAAAGAGGATCAAGCAAGAGACTGCTGAGGACTATTATACTGTGGCTAATGCCCAGCTAGCGGCAGCAGCCGGTACTAACTCTGGCCTGACGTCACACTCCTCCCAGTCCCCCAAGCCCAATAACCCTCAACCCCGCTTGCCCCAGCCTGGCCTACCACACAAACCCACCCAGCTAGATGCTGACTCTTTGGGCGGTGGCGTCGGTGGTATGGCTTCATCTCCGCTGGGACTTGGGCGCTCCTCCCCCCATATACCCATGTTAGCCAAACCGCTACGAGGCTCAGTCTCCGGCTCAGTTCTCAAGCCTTCTGCAATGAACTCTGGTTCTCCTAGACACCAGGACTCGTCCTCTGGGTCGACCCAGGGCCTGAGCACTCTCCCTGGGGCAGCTGGGGAGATGATTGAGGGTCTGACCTCAGAGGATTTGCTGAAGCCTGGAGGAACTGAGGGGCCTTTTGGGGATTTGACTCCCTCCTCCCCCATTGGGATGAACTCTGACCTGGACCTGATGGCAGCGCAAGACCTGGGAGCGGACACTAAAGAAGAGGCTACAGGTACAGATAAAATTTATCTCAGTCTCTCCTTATTGATCTCTCTTTCTCTCTGAAACAATATTCTTCATTCTGATACAGTTGTTTAAAGAATTCGATTTTCTAATCTCTGGTAAAAAAAAAAAAAAACTCTAAGGATTGGCATCACAGTAATAGTTAACTTTTGAAGGGTACATACACATG
This sequence comes from Esox masquinongy, assembly GCA_016801175.1. NCBI lineage: Eukaryota > Metazoa > Chordata > Actinopteri > Esociformes > Esocidae > Esox > Esox masquinongy. The sequence goes on from JACXGI010017438.1 coordinate 12,325, forward strand.
CTTTTGTTGACAAGAAACGTGTTTTCATGGGTTTCGACATAATTTAACTTTTCTGTCAGCCTATCTAACGTTCGGTAACTAAAGGTTACCAAAAATGTAGCTAGAATTGATCTGTAATGTAAAGTGATCTAAGTGTCTAGACACAATTCTTATTTACAATAAGTGACTCCAAAATGACGTGATTGCATTTTTTGTCTATCATTTCTCTTGAGCAGCATTTATTTTCATAAAGATGCCATTTCTACTTGTAAGCTACATAGTATGTGTTCGCTAACTCATTAGTGTTTGTTAGCTAACTAGCTAGTCTGTGTTAGCTTACTAGCTAGTGTGTGTTTGCTTACTGGCTAGGGTATGTTGGCTAACTAGCTAGGGTGTGTTGGCTAACTAGCTAGGGTGTGTTGGCTAACTAGCTAGGGTGTGTTGGCTAACTAGCTAGGGTGTGTTGGCTAACTAGCTAGGGTGTGTTGGCTGACTAGCTAGGGTGTGTTGGCTGACTAGCTAGGGTGTGTTGGCTAACTAGCTAGGGTGTGTTGGCTAACTAGCTAGGGTATGTTGGCTAACTAGCTTGTGTGTGTTTGCTGTCAAAGTAGTGTGTGCTTGCTGGGTAGCTGGTGCGTGCGTGTTTACTAGCTAGTCTGTGCTGGCTGGTGTGTACTAGTTATTTTGTCAGTGTATGCTAACTAAGATACTGCACAATAACAGTAGTTAACAAAACATTCGTTCTCTGGAACAAAGCTATGCAGGGACTGGTAGGTACATAGCACATTCAGGGTAAGGCAAGCTAATACGTTTTATTTTCTGGACGAGTTTCATCCATAACTGTTGGTTACACAGTTCAGTGGTAATTGTTAGCACATAGGTAGCAACTCAGAACCCAGATACTGAGAAGTTTGGTACGTAGCGCACGTTTGGAAAAAAAATATCCTACTGTTGCAATGTTATTTCCTGGAGCCTAATCCCTGAATGTTGGGAATTCAATTCATTTATTTATACATCAAAATATATTATAGATTTGGGTGTGCATACACCTGTGCCGCAGGTAGCATAGCGGTTAGAGTATTGGACCGGTAACTAAGGTTTCTCTGTCCAATCCATGAGCAACATGGTTAAATACCGGTCCTGTCCTTAAGTATGGGCGTCAACCCTGATTGCTTTCACATATTTGGCATTGTCGACCCCAGTGGAAATTGGTATACTAACGAATGGTCTACTAACGAAATGGTCTACTAACGAAGCCACACAACACCATACAAAAACGTGTTTCTTTAAAATCCTCAGTTGGTATCGTAATGTCTGCAACTCGCTCGTGTGACTGGTAGAATGTCAGTGATGAGGAGCAATGCATTTCAACACACAGAGGCACAGACTGAACCAGTTACACTTGTATATATTTCTGTATACAAATATGATAAAAAATAAAGTTAATCAAATGCACTCATGCTCAGGGGATACATTTAAATTGTCTCAATGTCATTATCTCCCTAGTCTGGCCTTCAGATAGCCTAGAGCTGGGTTGTTCAGCTCTTACCCAAAGAGCTCCGGAACCTGCTGATTTTCCACTCTACTTCATTAATTGCACTCACCTGGTATCCCAGGTCTAAAAAAAGTCCCTGATTAGAGGGTTGCAAAGAAGAAATTGAGGGGCTTTGAGGTCCAGAGGGCTTCAAGCTTCCCTTGCTTTACAGAAGCAGCAGCTAATGGCCCAGGTGTATAGCGGCCTATTTAGACCCAGGTGTATAGCAGCCTACCTAGACCCAGGTGTATAGAAACCTACCTAGGCCCAGGTGTATGGCAACATACCTAGACCCAGGTGTATAGAAACCTACCTAGGCCCAGGTGTATGGCAACATACCTAGGCCCAGGTGTATAGCAAGCTACCTAGTCCCAGGTGTATAGCAGCCTACCTAGGCCCAGGTGTATAGCAGCCTACCTAGGCCCAGGTGTATAGCAAGCTACCTAGGCCCAGGTGTATAGCAGCCTACCTAGGCCCAGGTGTATAGCAAGCTACCTAGGCCCAGGTGTATAGCAGCCTACTTAGACCCAGGTGTATAGCAGCCTTAACGAGGCCCAGGTGTATAGCAGCCTACTTAGACCCAGGTGTATAGCAGCCTTAACGAGGCCCAGGTATATAGCAGCCAACTTAGACCCAGGTGTATAGCAGCCTTAACGAGGCCCAGGTATATAGCAGC